>JASAND010021950.1:0-59586 GCA_030248195.1 Trissonchulus latispiculum
AGTACATATACAATTTCATACACAATATTTATATTAGGAGGGGTTTCGTCGATATATGGTCGGGCTAGACTTGTCTTTTGACATACAAGTAGGATAGGGCATTGCGTTGTTGTTTGTACTGTAGGACTTCCGAATTCTTGACCATGAATCCATGGTTAGTCCCGCCCTGGGCTTCATGATCACCCAGTAGGACCTCCATGAACATTTCCTTTGTAACAGTGTTAGTTGTCTTTGATAGTCCTTTGGTGGATAGTTTCTGGTTAGTGCCGCCATTGCACCACCCTATATAGGTCTTTGAATTCAGTGCAATCATTCCATCTCCCGACCATTCCTGTTTGAATAGGCCAGGGGTTCGTTGTTGGTAATCAGTCAGGGCAAGGTATCGATGTTTCATTTCCTCGTAGAATTCCCGCTTCGACTCCAGAATTGCCTTTTCAAGTGATTCATGGGCCAGTGCAAAGTATAGACTGTCTGTGTCCATTTCCATCATTTGCCAATCGTCTCGATCCAGTACTGCATGAAGGAAATCGTAGAAGTCCAACATGATTTCCTTCGCATACTGGTATACGAAGAAGGTAATGAGGGTTGGCAGACCAAACTTTACTTTCTTCTTGTACATGCAGATTTCGTTGATGTTATCCGTTATAGGATCCATTGAGTGAAACAGGGGGTCGTTTATGAATTTCGGAGTTTTGTTGTCGTCGCAGAATATGATGTTTCTGTGTTTTTCCAAGTCAGTCAATGTTCGGCCATAATAGGAATTTCCCTGCAACTTGAACAGTTCGCCCTTAATCTTCATGCTTGGGTCTCCATCTGCTTGACGGCGATTATTGGCAACTTCATCAACCAGGTGCTCGAATGCGTTGGCTTGAACGAATTCTATTGCCTGGTACACCCGGGTCACCACCAATCCACCAGCCAGGTATCTCTTCAGCAATGGTGATGCCAATAGGATTTTCTAGGCGTGATAACTTCCAACTAAACATCGCCGGGGTTTCTTCATTTGACCCGTTTCCAAGGCGAATGCTTCCATAGTACCACCGATGTAATCAATTCGGACTTCTACGTTTTTGAATATCGGTGACATCTCAGCGTACAGTTCCAACATTTCCTGATCATACCAAGACACTTGAATATCGACTTCTACAACACCAAAGAACTCTCCACTTTTAACTTGATTCAGCAGGTCCTGTGCATTATGGTCCTTTTCCACGCGAACTTTCAGCTCGTACTCACTGCGGAATTCCCTGCTCAGGTGATTCTGTCGGAAGTCACACTCCCACATTTCGATGTACTCAACATCCTGCTGCTGGAAGAATTCCTTTTGTCGTGCCATTCGTTGTCTGATCTCATTGATTCTTTCTGGATCCATTTCTCCTTTGAATCTACAGTATATAGTCACCAACATATTCGTCAATCTGTCCACAACGTATCTGGTATTTGGTCTTTGATGAAGGGCCCATTCGAGCACATCCCTGGCTTCACTGTCTTCGATGAATGTGGTCAGGACTCGTCTGTTTCCAATTCATCTTGGTCGGTCGAAGACTGTGGTATTGTTACTGGCATAGTAGTAGGACAGTTCTTCGGTTGTTATATCTCTTAGGATGTATCCAAAAGAGATATTCCATTTCCCCTTATGTTTCCGATGAGCGAACACTTTTTCAGGTTTTCTTCAATTTCGACCATACTCATTTCCACCATTCGGAAATTATTGGTTCTCTGGAACTTGTTTGTTATATGATGATGTGTTCGGATTCTCGTCCAATGTCTGGCATACAGGTCGTTTTCGCTGGGAGGATTAATCGGATCTTCTGGTAAGGTTTCATCCTGTGGGACTGGTTGGGGAATCTCAGTGGGTGGTGGTTGAACAGGTTCAGGGATTTGGCGATGGCGATGTTGGATATGGCTGGACAAGTGCGCTTTCCTGAGGAAGCTGGCATTGCACTGGGTGCACTGGTGATGTCTTTTTGCTCCATGCTGCTCCCTTTTATGACGGCTTAGGTTTCGTGACTCTGTGAAGATCTGATGACATTCACGGCATTGGAGGTGTCTTGTCTGCTTCTTTGGTTCGACTCCGTGTTGCTCTTTCAGGTGCTGGGTTAGGTTTGTCGGCAGTGTGAACTCTTTAGGGCAGATAGAGCACTTGTGTTTGAGCTCATCTGTGTCGCTGTCTTCGTACGGTACCAATGGACGTTTGCCTAAAGCAATAAACTCTTTTCAATGAAACGGCATTGTTATCGCCTGAAACACATCAACATATACATTTCAGTTTACCAAACATTTAATGCAAAAAAACCATACTCACCGTTTTGAGTAATTGTTGCCGTCGCCATCAGCGTACCTGAAAATAAAGCATTAATGTACATACAGTTAGCAACTTCATTATAGTTAATGAATATTAGCTAAATAATGCTATTATTAATAATAATTATAATAACAATTAGTATGACATTAAGTTTAGGGTAATAGCTATTCAAAGATCATCATCTAGAATTCCTATACTCCAAAGCATTGGCTATCTTTATTTATAATACAACACTTACTGCTTTTGTATCTTCTTCTCTGTGATATTCGACGGTAATTAATTCACTGGCTCTAAAATAAATTAAATACTTTATTAGATGTTTCTCTCATTTCATGTATATACACATGAGCACTGATCAGTTGAATTACATAAAAATATACTTATTTGTTATGTTATGCTATGTTATTTGTTACAACCAAGTTGATGTTTACCTTTACTTTAGCTTAAGACTTGCATACCTTTCTTTCTTATCACTCCAACTGAATTCTTTGACTGACTATCTATCTTCTGCTCCAATCAATACAGTAGTTTTCAGTAATCTAAACAAAATATAAAAAATTAGCAGAGCAGTTACCTCAATAAACATATCTTGCAGCATTCATGTGCTAGGTTTCATATAGTTAACATATATTTCATGTTTGTTTTCTGTTACAGAGTATTATATGTTTCTGCATTTACTGTGCTTTTATTTGCTTATTTCAATTCCAGTTGGACCAAATGTAAGTCTAAAGTCCTTTAACTTAACGTTGTGTTGCTCGGAACTCTAAACACGGTAAAATTTTGACTTTAAATTGTTGCTGAAACTATACTATACGGAGTTTTTCGAAATGGTTTGGTGTAAATGTGCATTACTGTGTTAATTAATGTATGCAGAAAAAATTTTCAATTTATGTTTAGGTTTGCAAAAGTTAGCGCTAAAAAAGTAACATTAAGTTGGCGCTGTTGCTCGGACACCCAAAAACGATAAAATTTTGTCTTTAAATTGGCACAGAAACTTTATTATTGGGAGTTTTTCGTTTTGGTTTGGTGTAAATGCGTATTACTGTGTTAATCAATGTTTGCAGAAAAAATTTTCAATTTATCTTTATGTTTGCAAAAGTTAGCGCTAAAAAGTAACATTAAGTTGGCGCTGTTGCTCGGAACTCTAAAAACGGTAAAATTTTGACTTTAAATTGTTGCTGAAACTTTATTATTGGGAGTTTTTCAAAACGGTTTGGTGTAAATGTGTATTATTGCGTTAAGTAATGTTTGCAGAAAAAATTTTCAATTTATCTTTAGGTTTGCAAAAGTTAGCGCTAAAAAAGTAACATTAAGTTGGCGCTGTTGCTCGGAACTCTAAAAACAATGAAATTTTGAATTTAAATTGTTGCTGAAGCTTTATTATTCGGAGTTTTCTAAAACGGTTTGGTGATGTGTATTACTGTGTTAATTAATGTTTGCAGAAAAAATTTTCAATTTATCTTTATGTTTGCAAAAGTTAGCTCTAAAAAAGCAACATTAAGTTGGCGCTGTTGCTCGGAACTCTAAAAACGGTAAAATTTTGACTTTAAATTGCCACAGAAACTTTATTATTCGGAGTTTTTCAAAACGGTTTGGTGTAAATGTGTATTATTGTGTTAATTAATGTTTGCAGAAAAAATTTTCAATTTATCTTTAGGTTTGCAAAAGTTAGCGCTAAAAAAGTAACATTAAGTTGGCGCTGTTGCTCGGAACTCTAAAAACAGTGAAATTTTGACTTTAAATTGTTGCTGAAACTTTATTATTCGGAGTTTTCTAAAACGGTTTGGTGTAAATGTGTATTACTGTGTTAATTAATGTTTGCAGAAAAAATTTTCAATTTATCTTTATGTTTGCAAAAGTTAGCTCTAAAAAAGCAACATTAAGTTGGCGCTGTTGCTCGGAACTCTAAAAACGGTAAAATTTTGACTTTAAATTGCCACAGAAACTTTATTATTCGGAGTTTTTCAAAATAGATAGGTGTAAATGTGTATTACTGTGTTAATTGATATTGCAGAAAAAATTTTTAATTTGTCTTTATGTTTGCAAAAGTTAGCGCTAAAAAAGTAACATTAAGTTGGCGCTGTTGCTCGGAACTCTAAAAACAGTGAAATTTTGAATTTAAATTGTTGCTGAAGCTTTATTATTCGGAGTTTTCTAAAACGGTTTGGTGTAAATGTGTATTACTGTGTTAATTAATGTTTGCAGAAAAAATTTTCAATTTATCTTTATGTTTGCAAAAGTTAGCTCTAAAAAAGCAACATTAAGTTGGCGCTGTTGCTCGGAACTCTAAAAACGGTAAAATTTTGACTTTAAATTGCCACAGAAACTTTATTATTCGGAGTTTTTCAAAATAGATAGGTGTAAATGTGTATTACTGTGTTAATTAATATTGCAGAAAAAATTTTTAATTTGTCTTTATGTTTGCAAAAGTTAGCGCTAAAAAAGTAACATTAAGTTGGCGCTGTTGCTCGGAACTCTAAAAACAGTGAAATTTTGACTTTAAATTGTTGCTGAAACTTTATTATTGGGAGTTTTTCAAAACGGTTTGGTGTAAATGTGTATTATTGTGTTAATTAATGTTTGCAGAAAAAATTTTCAATTTATCTTTAGGTTTGCAAAAGTTAGCGCTAAAAAAGTAACATTAAGTTGGCGCTGTTGCTCGGAACTCTAAAAACAGTGAAATTTTGACTTTAAATTGTTGCTGAAACTTTATTATTCGGAGTTTTCTAAAACGGTTTGGTGTAAATGTGCATTACTGTGTTAATTAATGTTTGCAGAAAAAATTTTCAATTTATCTTTATGTTTGCAAAAGTTAGCTCTAAAAAAGCAACATTAAGTTGGCGCTGTTGCTCGGAACTCTAAAAACGGTAAAATTTTGACTTTAAATTGCCACAGAAACTTATTATTCGGAGTTTTTCAAAACGGTTTGGTGTAAATGTGTATTATTGTGTTAATTAATGTTTGCAGAAAAAATTTTTAATTTATCTTTAGGTTTGCAAAAGTTAGCGCTAAAAAAGTAACATTAAGTTGGCGCTGTTGCTCGGAACTCTAAAAACAGTGAAATTTTGACTTTAAATTGTTGCTGAAACTTTATTATTCGGAGTTTTCTAAAACGGTTTGGTGTAAATGTGCATTACTGTGTTAATTAATGTTTGCAGAAAAAATTTTTAATTTATCTTTATGTTTGCAAAAGTTAGCGCTAAAAGAGTAACATTAAGTTGGCGCTGTTGCTCGGAACTCTAAAAACAGTGAAATTTTGATTTTAATTGTTGCTCAAACTTTATTATTGGGAGTTTTTCAAAACGGCTTAGTGTAAATGTGTATTATTGCGTTAAGTAATGTTTGCAGAAAAAATTTTCAATTTATCTTTAGGTTTGCAAAAGTTAGCGCTAAAAAAGTAACATTAAGTTGGCGCTGTTGCTCAGAACTCTAAAAACAGTGAAATTTTGACTTTAAATTGTTGCTGAAACTTTATTATTGGGAGTTTTCTAAAACGGTTTGGTGTAAATGTGTATTACTGTGTTAATTAATGTTTGCAGAAAAAAATTTCAATTTATCTTTATGTTTGCAAAAGTTAGCTCTAAAAAAGCAACATTAAGTTGGCGCTGTTGCTCGGAACTCTAAAAACGGTAAAATTTTGACTTTAAATTGCCACAGAAACTTTATTATTCGGGGTTTTTCAAAATAGATAGGTGTAAATGGGTATTACTGTGTTAATTAATATTGCAGAAAAATTTTTAATTTATCTTTATGTTTGCAAAAGTTAGCGCTAAAAAGTAACATTAAGTTGGCGCTGTTGCTCGTAACTCTAAAAACAGTGAAATTTTGACTTTAAATTGTTGCTGAAACTTTATTATTGGGAGTTTTTCAAAACGGTTTGGTGTAAATGTGTATTATTGTGTTAATTAATGTTTGCAGAAAAAATTTTCAATTTATCTTTAGGTTTGCAAAAGTTAGCGCTAAAAAAGTAACATTAAGTTGGCGCTGTTGCTCGGAACTCTAAAAACAGTGAAATTTTGACTTTAAATTGTTGATGAAACTTTATTATTCGGAGTTTTCTAAAACGGTTTGGTGTAAATGTGCATTACTGTGTTAATTAATGTTTGCAGAAAAAATTTTCAATTTATCTTTATGTTTGCAAAAGTTAGCTCTAAAAAAGCAACATTAAGTTGGCGCTGTTGCTCGGAACTCTAAAAACGGTAAAATTTTGACTTTAAATTGCCACAGAAACTTTATTATTCGGAGTTTTTCAAAATAGATAGGTGTAAATGTGTATTACTGTGTTAATTAATGTTTGCAGAAAAAATTTTTAATTTTTCTTTATGTTTGCAAAAGTTAGCGCTAAAAAAGTAACATTAAGTTGGCGCTGTTGCTCGGAACTCTAAAAACAGTGAAATTTTGATTTTAATTGTTGCTCAAACTTTATTATTGGGAGTTTTTCAAAACGGTTTGGTGTAAATGTGTATTATTGTGTTAAGTAATGTTTGCAGAAAAAATTTTCAATTTATCTTTAGGTTTGCAAAAGTTAGCGCTAAAAAAGTAACATTAAGTTGGCGCTGTTGCTCGGAACTCTAAAAACAGTGAAATTTTGAATTTAAATTGTTGCTGAAGCTTTATTATTCGGAGTTTTTCAAAATAGATAGGTGTAAATGTGTATTACTGTGTTAATTAATGTTTGCAGAAAAAATTTTTAATTTATCTTTATGTTTGCAAAAGTTAGCGCTAAAAAAGTAACATTAAGTTGGCGCTGTTGCTCGGAAAACAAATTCAAAATTAAATAACTACAATTATTTACCTTAATTTCTTTCAGATTCAGAAGGCTTCTTGTTCTTTCGATTGTTCTTCTTTGGCTCCGGCTTGTTCTTCTTCCAGTGTAAGTATCGAAAATGTTTAGAGGTTTAGGTTTAGCTATTAATACATAATCAGATTCAATGAATTCAAGTTCAACTCCCTTAAGATTTTACTTAATCCATCGCTCAACCGGAGCTTTTATAACAAGGTATTGTGCTACTTGTCAGAATGGAGTAATATTTATAATTATAAAAGTACTTAACGTATTACTATTATTTAACACATTTTAATTTGGCGAAGTTTTCAATTATAATGAAGCTTTATGCAGAAAAAAGTGATCAAAAGTATTAAAGAAACTTACATGCTGCTTGACGCGACTGGACTTCAGAAGAGTTAATCAGGAATGACTAAATTTCAAAAAACTAAAAGGCAGATCGGTTGAGTGAGTCATAAGTTATGTAATTTGAAGGAGGGGTCTTAGCTTCATGTTACCTGTTTTTTATTTAGTTTATAAGTTGCATGCTTATCTTAGTCTGTGTGGTATGTGATCTTTCCACCTTGTAATCTATTTTATTATTTTTTGATCGTTTCCTTTGTGCACAAGCCCCCTGCATTCACCCAGACACACTTGTTCCATCTATCAAATCAGCTGACAAGTTTCTATGAAATTCCAGTTTTATCCAGTTTCTTTGACTAAAAGCCTAGACATCGAGCTACGCAACTAAGAACGCAATGATAAATGGGAACAGCTGCACACCGCAACAAGGAACCAAAACTTGCGGTTTTTAAAACAGCTGCTGGCACAAAGATATTAGTGCACAGAAACTAGAAAAAAAGACTCTTTTGCTGCATTAAAGCAACAATTAGATTTTTAAAGTGAATAATTTTCTTTAAACGAATAAATTCACCTGTTTGATAGGTTTCGCAGTAAAAATTGTGATTGCAACTACTAGAATGTAAAACATCTACAAAATTCACGTAATTAGAATAGCTGATTCGATGGAACAGTGTGTGTTGAGCTAGTTGTTTGTGGTTGTGGTAGTAGTAGTAGTAGTAGTAGTAGTAGTAGTAGTAGTAGTAGTAGTAGTAGTAGTAGTAGTTAGTGGTTGTGGTATAGTGTGTGGTAATTTTACTTTTAGATGTCCTGGCTAAATGTTGTTTGCGCCCCCGCCGACATCAGGGAGGCCGCATATGCCTTTGCCAGGGAGAAGAAGTTCAAATCGAAGAAAGACATCAAAAAGTTCCTGAGGTCCACCAGGAAAAACCCCAATTGGGACGCCCAGGAAGCCTCTATTATCCAGGCAACGGAGGAGAGTTGACTCTGAAGGCGATCCCCTTCCTCAAAAAATTTACCGGCACGCCTTCCCATTCTGCCTCTGGCCACCTTTCCCATAATCCACCATTCATCCGGTTCCGGTCGCCGGGCAACCTGGTTGTTGACCGGGTTGTCTGTCCCCCTGGCTTGTCAATTTCTTTCAAAACGTACCAGATGGCCGTGATGGAAGAAATTAGCACCAAGGAGGGAGGTCATAGTCTACTGACCTGCGTCCAGAAGCGTGGGAAGAGAAAGGATGTGGAAGCTGCCGGTTCCTTCTTTCGTCAACGCAATCGTCCATTCAATCCGCGCGATATCTGGGATAATCTCGTTGGTGAGTAACGGTACGGGTTTATCTCAAGGCATGTAGCTTCTGACGGTACATGGAAGGTTAAACCTTACGTGGACCTTCAGCAGCTATCTGATGTCATGAGAGGGGTCGTGGCGGGTTCGAGGGGATTCTAACCCCTTGGACTTATGCTGCGCAAGTTCAAACCGGGACCGCATACCGAGGATTTCCATCTCCCATCTATCAATGTTTGTTACATGGGAACCAAGGTATGGATAGTTGTTTCCCGGTCTGAACTTGGGAAGCTACTGGTGCTCATCAATGGTCTCCCAGATGTGTCCCGGTGTCCGATGGAGGCATTGCGGCGAAAGTATTTGGTTTTTCACCCGGGGTTCTTGCGGTCTTGTGGTGTCAAGGTTCACATTCTTGTTCAGGAACCTGGTGACATAGTCATAACTCCACCATTGACAAGTCACCAGGGTGCTAACTTAGACCATGGCATTTCTGAGGCCGTAAATTTTTTCTCTCCTAAATACCTTGAAAATTTCCAAAGTTTTTCGTCCCTTCACCTCAACTGTATTAAAAAGGGTCATGCGCTTGAAGGAGAGGAAGGAATTTCCTTTCCGCTATATCACGCCAACGTGACCAGGGAGGCGTTTTCAAAGCTGGACGAGCCGACTCCGACTCCTGAGCCGATCCCCGAGCCCGAACTCCCTTTTCCCTGCCCCCACTGCGAAAAGGCTTATACAGCCAAGAAAAATCTTCGTCGCCACCTCGCATAAAGCCATGACATTGGCGCTACTCCTTCCCAGTGCCCGATCTGCAAAAAGGAGTGTCGCACAAAAGATGATCTCTACGAGCACAACAGAAATGCTCATGAACGGCACAGGTGCTCAAAGTGCGATAAGTACTTGCACTCCCGGGCAGCACTGGCGAAGCACAGGAAAATCAATCAGTGTGTGCGGTGAAGGTGAATGTGTTGCACTATTTTTGCTTGCTCAGCCTTAGTTACCTTAATCTATCATTTCCAATATTTTTCCTGCTATGTTTTTATTTATCTTAATCTGTCGTTTCTACTATTATTTCCTTTGCTTGATACACTGCTTGCTTTGCCCTTGTAGTCGACTCTTACTTATGATATTTTTTCTTTTGGTTTCAGGAAAGAGGAGGACCCCAAATCTGACCCCGATACCACGGACTTTGAACAATAGTATTTATCGACTGTATATATATATATATATATATATATATATATATATATATATATATATATATATATATATATATATATGTATATATATATATATATATGTGTGTGTGTGTGTGTGTGTAACATACAATAAGTATAATTATTTTGAATAATGCTGATAATAACATATACATGTTTTTACATATAAGTATTCATTAGTGTTCTTTGCAATCGTAATGATTCCATGGGGATACGAACCATTCGGGAACCTTCCACGTCTTCGTAGCATAACTTCCGAGCCATTCAATGAACACAACGGCGCGGTTATCGCATCCTTTAGGTCCAAGGAACATTGCCGCATCAAGCCGTGCTGACTGAATGGTTGGGAATGTTTTCTGGCTTTGGGATATCAACTCTTCGGATTTCGAATACAACTTCCAAGTCACACCCTTCTCCAGTGGTGCGCAGTCGAATAGTTTTGCCAGATTATACTGGCCGGATTGGATTAGGGCCTCGTGAAGTAAGGCCGGCGAGTCTTCGTTTTGCTTCAGTTTGAGCAGGAGGTCGTATGCCCCATAATAACTTGAGCCTTCCTTGATAATGTCTCGGAAGTGCTTGGTTATCCGGCTATGTTAAACCATGAAGTCTGCCACAGGAGCCTGATCCATCTCGTTGCAGAGCAACACCAAGTTATCAGTTATCTTCTCCATTGAGGCTAGTATTCGTTTAATGAACAGTGCTTCGAGAACTTCTGCTGCCTAATCAAATAGTTCTGCTTCATACCTGTATCAGGTTTCATGAACACAGCACCACAGCATTTTTAAGACCTTTCACAGTTAGAGCATACACTGAGTAGAAAATTTTCAAGTAGAACCCATCACATATATTTAATGTATGTCTATCTACAAATTACCCAGTCCTCATCTGTTTCATTACATATACTAAATGAACTGTGAATACCCATACGTTATTTCAGTATATTTTCGACCACAAATAAGATTTCATTACATATATTAATACCTCCTGAACATCTATGCTTATCACTGACTTCCACAAAACCTTCTTTCTCAAAACATTGACATCAAAAGTTGGGATCAAAATAGCTCCCAAAAATAGGGATCAAAATAGCTCCCAAAAAGTTGGGATCAAAACAGCTCCCAAAAGATGGATTCAAAATAGCTCCCAAAAGTTGGGATCAAAACAGCTCCCAAAAGTTGGGATCAAAATGGTTCCCAAAAGTTGGAATTCAAGTAAGTACTCAAACACAAATTCTCATCAGACAGACCTATCATAGGATCAAAACGTTGGATTCAAAACAGCTCCCAAAAGTTTGGATCAAAATAGCTCCCAAAAATAGGTATCAAAATAGCTCCCAAAAGTTGGGATCAAAATGACTCCCAAACTGGTCCCAATTGGCCTCTCTATTACTACTAAGGACCCCCCCCAAAGAATGCATTTCCGTAATAACGTAGCTCTCACGGGAAATCCACCCTCAAACCCATAGCATTCACTCTGGAGTTGCGTGACCGACCAGTTTAAGGTACCCCCAATCAATGATCATGTTATCTCAAATCTGATTGGTAGCTAGTGTGACTACAACCACAATTGACCGAGCATAGAACATCAAGAAGTCGTGAAAATGCCTAAATTCTGATCATATTTTGTTTAATTCATACTCTGTAATGCATATCTCTGCGTATGGTAAACGACGGTTCACAATAAGTATAACTTACTTGTTCGCATTCCAGTTGCCATTCAATCGAATAACATTTATTTAGGTGAAGATAATCCTGTGGCCGCATATGCTGTCATCAAAGTTGGAAAGGAAACTTTTCGAAGTGTTGTAAAGTACAGTCAAAATCCAGAATGGAATGTCAGTCAAACCTTGTAAGCACGTTTGTAGCTTGAAATTCAACACGGTAAACCAGCACACATTCAATACAACAGATTTCAAAGCTGTAAAGCAGCACGTTTTTAAACTTACTGAAATTGCTTCCTAGCAAAATCTATGAACAATGTTTGACGCCATTAGAATCAATGCCTAAATTTTGCTGGATATAAATAAATAGAATAAAATAAATTAAATACAGTTTATATTTAACCTGTCTTGCAGGAATCTGAATCTCAAATATAAATTTACGTCGTCATTTATAAAGAAGGGAATAAAATTCAGAATAATTTAATTTCATTTATTTTGTAGATATTTCCACACTTCAATACTACACATATTCTACTACTACTACACTCTCTGTTTAGTGCTGTCACAAAATCGATTCAGCAAGTTTCCATCAAGGTCAAGGAGGCAACAGAAACGCTTGGAAAACTGAAAATCGATATCAGCGATCTTCCAACCGAATCCGCTTCGAGACCGAGAAAGGTCCAATTGGAGCCGAGCAAAGGATGTCCAACCGCCGAAGGAGAACTCTCCTTCCAGTGTTTCATAACTCAGTTCCGAAAAATTCCCAAAAATACCAAACTCAAGGAAGCTGAATTGAAATCGATTCGAAATTCTAAGGTAACCAGGGTTGAAATAGCAAAATTTATTCTTGAGCTCTTTACGTCCAAAGTAATTAGGTTTGTGCTAATTTTGTGGACATCTATGGCAGAGTCACGATAACAGGACTTGTGGATTACTTACAAAAACATTTTTATATCATGACACCTTCTGAAGCAGAAAAGGTATAAATTAAGAATATTTCTGTCCAAAGCTTACGTATAAAATATATTTGCTTTTCTAGTATCAAAACAGCAACGGAAACAGCACGGACAACGGTAACAATCTTCGAAAATTGACGAAGCCAGATCTGCACCTGTCAGGCATCGGTATCCTGAGCAGTGACAAGTTCGAAGAAACGGGTCTTGGTAGGCGACCAAATCTGGCACAGATGCATCGGCTAACCGGATCAACGCAATCCATTCGACCCGTCAGACAAAACAGTCTATTTAATCCGACCGATCTGAAGGATTTTCGAAATCGCCGGAAAACCATGGACTACCGAACCGGATCCCTGCAGTCTCCTTCAGAGTCCCCGACTGGTTCCGTTTCCTTGGAGAAAATGAAATGCTTAGATGAAGGTGAGCCGTCGCTAAAATTGACCACTTTGAAAGTCCTGGAATCGAGGGGGTGGTGTTCTTACAATCAAAGCAAACTCAACCGTTGAATTTAATACATCATAAACCTTATAAATCATTATTTGGGCGCTGCGCGCTGGAACGTAACGCAACATGTTGTTATCGTCACCATTACGTCACAGTGTGGAGTCACAATTAAGATGATGAATACTGGTGTAATGCTAGTGATAGGTAGATATTGCTGCTTAACACAGCTTGAGTTTGCAGAAGAAGAAAAGATGAGGTTGTTCCAATCGACTTTTGCGCAATCCTCGCCAATTCAAGGACAATATCTAAAATCACTAAGAAAGCACAAAAAATTCACTAACTATAATACGCTCATGTCGCGGCGAGCGCGAAGATACATCATGCTGTTGCTACGAAACTGACTATTAGTTCCTTGTTGGCAACTTTCATTCACTTGTGTTCGATTATGCAAATTAGTTTCCTTGCCAACTTGTTTACTTTCAGTCTTATGGAATCTGTCTGACTGTCTAGACGATTAAAGTGTTTTGTTTTCTTTTGTATCAAAGACATAGGTCTTTACATGGTGCCGAAACCCGGGACAACTGCTTGGAAGGCAGCTATGTTAACCACTACACAAATTTTCGCCACCTTGTGTTTGCCAAGGTGCGCTTATCCCCACTTAAGAAAGTATCCTTGCCTCGATTGGAGCTGATGGCGGTTGGTTCACGTTTACTACGATTTGTTGCAGACCAACTGACAGTACAGGTACAGAGAAGGATCCTATGGACGGATGCAAAGTGCGTTTTAGCGTGGAACAGGAGCAAGAAGCTGATGCCAGTTTTTGTAGAAAACAGGCTCAGAGAAATAAGGAATAACGTAGACGTTCGATTCCGATATGTACCGTCTGCTGATAATTCTGCTGATATTCCCAGCCGTGGTTGCAGCTCTGAAGACCTTGTGTCGTCCTCTCTTTGGTGGGAGGGCCCTGCGTGGTTGACGAAAGATGAGTCGGCGTGGCCTCCACATGTAGAACCAGAAGTCATTGAAGAAGTTGATGATGCTGAAGCTGTGATCAAAGCTGAAGAGATCAATCCATTGCCATATAGCATTGACATTAAGAGATTTTCCAGTTTGCGGAAAATGCTCCGAGTCACTGCTTTTGTGCAACGATTCATTAAAAATTGTCGTGAACGCCCGAAGGTATACTCTCATCTGAAGGCATCTGAGTTAGCAGAATCTGCTCTGATTTGGGAGCAATGGGCTCAAAGAGAAGGTTTTATGGACGCCATTGAAGCGATTGTGGAAAGGAAAAATGCGCCATTGTTCAACAGCTGGGACTGTACGAAGACGAACACAACCTGTTGCGTTGTCGAGGACGATTGGAAAATTCAGATCTAGCAGACGAGGCCAAGTATCCAATCCTGCTACCGAAGAATAATCACTTCACAACACTCGTGATCGAGGATTGTCATCGCAGGCTTGGTCATGCCGGTTTTCGGCATACCATAGCTCAACTGCGGTTGAAATACTAGATTCCCCATTGCCGATCAGTGGTGCAAAAGATTATCAGATCTTGCACTGTTTGTCGAAGATGGGAAGGAGGACCGTATCAAGTCCCTTCCCCTCCACAACTGCCAAGCATCAGAGTCACATAGTGCAATCCGTTTACGTACGCCGGTGTGGATTACTGTGGACCGCTGTTCATCAAAGATGAAATTTTGAAGTCGCGTAAAGTCTAGGTTTCTTTATTTACGTGTACTGTTACAAGGGCAGTGCACCTGGAACTCGTGTCTGACATGACGTCGGAACAGTTTCTACTCTGCCTGATTCGTTGCCAGATGTGGGAAACCTGCGAAATTGATATCGGACAACGCGAAGCAGTTCAAGTTGTCCAAGAAAGTTCTCGATAAAGCTTGGTCGAATGTCATCACCAGT
Organism: Trissonchulus latispiculum; assembly: GCA_030248195.1. Classification (NCBI taxonomy): domain Eukaryota; kingdom Metazoa; phylum Nematoda; class Enoplea; order Enoplida; family Ironidae; genus Trissonchulus; species Trissonchulus latispiculum. The sequence goes on from JASAND010021950.1 coordinate 14,903, forward strand.
AAACCTGTTTTAGGTTATACTGCGACTGAAGGCATCGACTGGGTCTTTATAACCGAATTGGCTCCCTGGATGGGAGGATTTTATGAACGATTAGTTGTATCCATCAAGCGCCCGCTGAAACTGATTGGAAAATCTGCGCTCACGTATGTTCAACTGGAAACGATCCTTGTGGAAGTCGAAGCTATAGTCAATTCGCGTCCACTAATTTATGTCGATTCAGATGTGAATGCTCCTCTGGTTATTACGCCTGCACATTTCCGTTTTGGGAACACGTGCACGGGTATGCCTGACATTCACTTGAAGAATTCTGACGATACCGATTTTTTTTCGAAGACTACTACTTCAGATGAACTACTACAGCGATGGAAAAAAGGAAAGGGGCTACTGGATCAGTTCTGGTCCTATTGGCGCAACGAGTACCTTCAAGCCTTGCGAGAACGTAGTGAACCTAAACTACCTCGAAATGCCACTCCCAGATTACCTCAACTGGACGACGTTGTGGTCATCGCCGATAAGTGTCCCCGAGGTCAGTGGACCCTAGCCAAGATCCATAAGATTAATCACAGTGGCAATGGCAGTATTCGCTCTGTTGTTGTCCGTACTCCCTCTGGTAAACTTTTGCAGCGGCCTATCCGTTTGCTGATCCCTTTGGAGGTTGATCATACCACTTCCTCCGCCATACAAGGTTCCGGTGATCGTCATGCAAATGATGATAAAGATTCCAATTCTCTCAAATCACGTCCTCAGCGTGCTGCCGCAATCAAGACCAAACAATGGCTGAAGGACTTTGCTTCTCGGGAGTGTCGCGGCGAGCGCGAAGACCCATCATGCTATTGCTACGAAACTGACTATTAGTTCCTTGTTGGCAACTTTCATTCACTTGTGTTCGATTATGCAAATTAGTTTCCTTGCCAACTTGTTTACTTTCAGTCTTATGGAATCTGTCTGACTGTCTAGACGATTAAAGTGTTTTGTTTTCTTTTGTATTAAAGACATAGGTCTTTACAGCTCAGGCCAAAATCTAGACTGTCGGCTTTATCTTTACCTTCTTATTGGTTGGGTCAGAAATGACTGTCAGAAATGAAACATAAGCTGACAATTTTTGTCCTCCAGACTAATCTAATTTTAAGAGAAAACATCAACATTGATGGTAAACAAAATTGGAATACACTACAAAATAAACAACATTAACCAACTACAGATTATTCTACAAAAGGGTACACAACTTACAAACAGGTGCAATCAAAGAATTAAATTTGCCAAAGCGCTCGGAAAGCAAAGCAATCAATAAATTTATATCATAGCATTGGAATGATCCGGACAGACCACCAGATCGGACACGGTTAGGTCGGCCAAAGCCAAAAAACCAAAAACGAACAAGAGGGCTCCAAACTACACGTATAAGTCAAAGGGAGTTGCAGTTCCAGTATACACATATGGAAAAAGATTACATTACTAAAATTACTAAAATTACTAAAATCCTTAAAACAGAAAGACTACATTTTTTGAGACAACACTTTCACCACACCAACTCGACAACTCAACGAGTACTGCTAATTGCGAAACATTTTTGGATACTTTTTCATTAGCTCCTGACAGCCTACAAGAAAGACCAGGAAATTTTTTTAAAAACTTTGACCTGAAATCGTTATAACAGAAAAACAATTGAATTAAAGCAATCAATGCTGACGATTTTGCCAGAACATTTTCCTAAACACTGCTGACTGTTTTGCTTGTAAAAAGTTCAAAGAAGCATTTGGTACTGCATATCTACCAGGTGCACATTATCATCGAAAATTTTTACGTTTGTTGGTATTAACATAACATCACATCAGAGATGATAACAAAATAAAAATTCACAATATATATATATATATATTTGTTATATATATACAAATATAAATATATATATATATATATATATGTTACATATATCTTTGAAATAAAGCAACCCAAATTTAACCTATTTTAGCCATATATGCTATCTCGGTGTTCAATTCAACGATTTCATTTCCGCTAAGAACATGTCAAACAGTCAGACAAGACAACATTAATTAGCTGCTGCAAATTCCTGCATAAACTGAATTCCCACAGGTCTAAAATCTAGCCCTCATTTTCTTAATTAAATTTTTTACGCTGTCTTGTTTGGTTTATCCGGACATTTAGTTCGGCAATGCAGCATAGAGCTTTGGTAAAAAGGTTTGCCCACACTTCTAGTTTTCATGGAATACAGCAGCTGGTTTTTGCAAAGAATTATACTGTTAAAGGCATTTGGTTGGTAATTTTTGTTGGAACACTGTCAGCAATGAGTTATCAGTTCGCGCTATCCTTCAGACGCTATGTGTCCGCACCGACTGCATTCCAGATTGAGCAGATCAGACTTGATCACGTTCCGTACATTGCGTTGTGTCCCAGTTTTTGGGTAGATCCTGTCAGGGCAGCTAACTTGGGCGCCACCGCTGAAGCTATCAATTATTTGATGTGGCAATTTCAACCGGCCAGACGCGACTCTGGTGGCGAAATTAATCGAGAGTTCTGGCCACAACGGCCAACGAAGGAAGGAAAGAGGGAATTCACCAGGTTGATGGAATCCCATAACTTTAGTCGTTTATATCAGGTCATGACAGCACTCCGACGTGGACCCGGTCTTTTTAAGGCTTACGGAGTCGGTTTTGTATTGCCAGTAGCCTCCGCATTTGGCCAGTGCTATCGATTCGGCTACAAACGGTCTGAAGATATACGTCATGCCTTAGGAGTACCCAAAGGGACGGAAATACAGCTTAATGATACCTCCGTGGCTAGAGAAAAGGGAAGTTCCTTCATTTTGGTTCTGGGCAATGACTCCAGTGTATTCGATCCACTGCATCTGAAAGCCAACTATTTCTACAGTATCCGGGTTCGACTTTCCATTATTCATCGGGTTCGATCCAGACGTCATCCGTGTCATACCATAGGTATGTTTCGCTGCAGACTGAACTGCGCAAATGCCGTATTCAAATTGCATCGAAACTGCACCCTGTTTGGCGGTTCTTGGGATGAAACTCACTTTCAGCACCACTGTGATTCCATCATAGCTGCCTACATGCTGCAAGCCTCCACTGCCATGTATGATTACATGGAGGCACCGGAGTGCTATAAGGATTGTAACCAGGTCTGTACTGCGTGGGATTTTACTCCAGTGATCACTTCCGAACGAGGCCCAACTGGTGTTATGATTTCAATGAATACAGATCGTGTGTCCATGGTAAAGGAATACTATGCCTATGAGTGGACGGAGCTCGTCGCGGATGTTGGTGGTACACTGTCACTGTTTACGGGAGCTTCCATTATCACTATAATTCATCTATTTCTCTTCTGTATCACACATCAACACGACCACGCTGAAAACGAGGATCAGTCTATAAAAATATGAAGTTTGAATTTTGACTAAAAAGCAGTACAGTTGTAACTGCTATTTGGACTTTGTCCCGTAAATTGTACCAATAAAAGAGGATTTAGTCTTTAGCGATATAGTATAGCATTTAGTCAAAGCACATATACTTGTAAACATCCTTCGGTTTGGATGAAATTTCGACTCCATGAATGTTTATATTATTATTGCACCATAAAATGAATAATAATAACAGTAACATGTATAATGATTAGAAAGCAAAATACAGCAAGGGCATAAAGTTCGACTCTCACTTTCCAGTACTTTACTGGAACAATGAGAGTTGATGAACAACAGTAAAGACAGACATAATAAGTACGGCTGCATTCATATAAATAAACAGAGACATTGTCTAAAAATTAAAACAGAAATAACAGACAAACTGAATATTCAGATTAGGTACCACGCGAGAAATAGAATCAAAATCAGAAAGGAACCATGTTAAGATATAATTAAAAAGTAGATAATGTGTAAATTAGTCACAATGAGTGCAGTGAAGTGAAAGTTACTGAAATTATGCATTACAAAACATATGTGATAGGAATGTATGCCTTGTCTATATGCTTTCGGAGAACATATAATAATTTCTTGCTCTAAGAAGAATATAATGATAAAAACTAAAATTTAAAGCATTTGTAATGGAAAACGCAAAACGAAACTCAAAAATGACAGAAAAAGCTGAGTTTGTCATATTTGTGATCCCCAACCGAATTGTTTGATGCCTTTATTGTGAGTGATGTGCCTGTGAAAGCCTAATGTAACTTGTGAAACGTCCAAGCAACTGTATGGAAATAACTGTCATGCAAATACCAGAGTTGCCAGTCAGTTCACCACATTCAGAAATTCACAATTAGGGACATAGGTTCTAGTATAGATAGGAGAATAAGGCTAGAAGTAGCAGTTTAACCCACTCAAAGGGCGCAGAATGGAAGGGAACATCGACAGAATGTGGATTAATAAGGGTTAAATAGGTTATCAATTAATAATGGAGGGGTCGGTACCCCTCCTGGGTCAGTAATAGACCCCATCATTGCCTTTGCTGCATAATGGAGGAGTCGGTACTCTTCCCAGGCCACGAATAAGGCCTCCCGTTGTCAAGAAGTTCGTCAAAATTCGATTAAAACAGCTGAAATTGTCAAGGAAATGAATACAAAGAACGAGATTACGAAATAACTAGTAACTTAACAGGAGATTCCGAGTTTGAAACGTTTTCACACTGCCAATGAGGGCAAATATTGGAAGATGGGTTAATAAAAAGCCATAATTTGTTCGTTAGTAGCATAGGATGATGTCAATTGGTGTTCCCAGGTGTTAGTTAGGCATAATTTGCATTAATTAGGTAGTAATTAGTTAATTTGTGAAATTTTTAACAAACATTTAAGCTAGGCTCATCTGAAAGGCAATTCTTTTCTGATTCCGAAACTCCAAACCTGGTCTTTTAACTCCCAATAGTGCGAAAGTTATAAGCAAAAGAAGTTTTGATTAGTTACGTTTTAATTTTGCAATATTGGCCTTGTGTGACCTTTATAACAAGGCGTAACCGTTGCGTGTGGTTACGCCCATTCATGTTTCCTTTCATTGAGCCCCTGTTGGCTCTCTCCCAGCAAAGACTTGCCTCGCAGGGAAGGACTTAGTACACACCTTTGAGTGTAGTAATACGTTCGGAGGGGGCTTAACTCCCTCCCAAATAAATAAAAGGAAATGAAAATTAGTTATCTTAAGTAGTTAGGTACGTAGAATAATAATATTTAGTTTTTATTTTGTGCAAAATTACGTAATTCTTTGTATGCACATTTTTTAGGCAACAATCGCCCTCCTAACTAGTTTGTAGGGAAACAGGGAGTTCCAGTGAGGGAGAGCAATTGTTGCTAGGATTAACGAGCGGCTTCCCTTGTCTACGGCCGAAAGGTCACGCCCAAGAGGAAAGAAAGGGGCTTGGAGACAAGGAAGCCGACAAAAATAATAAAACTAAAATTTATTAAATAAGTTGGTTAAATTAACACTTAATATTCCGTTTTCCATAATGGGCCCCGAGAGGCCGTTATTTTGTACTGTTTTGTTTTTCATTTCTTGAAAATTAATTTTTAAGTCAAGAATTTCCCCTTTGGTTACCTTTACGTGTTAACCAAAAAGTCTGCAAAGTTTCCCCAAAATTCAGCTTGGGAAATTCATCAAATAGGGGTCAGTTGGAGGGTCATAATTTCTTTTCCTCGTTAATCTCCCCTCCAACGGACCAGCCGCCTCGCCAGCCCGCGTTTGGCACACGCTTTGAGATAGGGAGCTTACAGAATTTTCTGGAAGCTCCACCTAAAATCAAAGGAAATCCGACAGAAAAGCAAACACCAGTGAGCTGTCAGACTCCTGTCAGCTCACTGGAAATTTCAAATCTTCCAGTCAGTGTTTGCTTGAGGTACGGCCGAGAGCGGTCGGGTTTCCCCCCCCCCAATATCTGTACGTCTTCCCGTTGTGCCAGCGTTTTGGCCGGGGATAAAAGGCGTACTTTACCCCCTCTAGGACACGAGTTAGAGCCCTCCTCTGACCCACACTGGTCAGAGGAGACGATCTGAGCCAACACAGCAAACACCACACGTTGAGGGCCATATGAGCGTACTATGCTCGGCCAGAATCTACACCTTAGGAACGCGAGTTTAGGGATTTTTAGAAGGCCCTTTTTGGCCTAAAACTCACTTTTTGTGGCCTTCGGGCCTTAAGTTAAAGTTAACCTTGTTTAACCAAGCCACGGCCTAGTTGGCCTTAATTTTCAGTAGGGGCTTTATGCCCAAAATTCATCTTTTTCCCATCTTTCGGGGTTTTGTAGAAGAGTTGGGATTCTGAGTGGGGACCCACCCCTGAGTTGAGATAGGAGGTCCCTTGATTACGACCTCATGCTAGAACTGAGCTAATCTAGGGATTAATTCTACCCACAGCCGGCAATTAGGAATTGCCGGCCGTAATTGCAAAAATAGGCGCTACTGAAGCTAAAAACCTTGTCTGTAATTGTGAACTGTAACCTTGTGTAGGTCGGCTACCTAAAACAAATAGGAATTAAAACCCTAGAATCGTTTTAATCATTAATTATTTAGTTGTTTTCAAGGGGAATGGCCGACTTCCCCATAGTTAATTTAATTAAGCAGAAAGTGTCCTTAGCGGAATGTGTATGTGTATTTGTAGTTGTTCTACAGTAATAATTGCCTGAGCAATTATTACTCGTTCTGCTTTCCCAAAATTATCGAAGTTTTAAAATTCGTAGGCTCCGTCAAAATTACAAAGTTCCGAAACCTCAAATAATTACTGCTAACATTAGAACAAAATGTGCATACAATAGGTAGTTAGGTTTTGTTAGGGAATAGCTAGGATTTATTATGTGTGTGTAAATTGTATAAGTGAATGTTGACATGATTGTAATTGTGGGAATGTGACCCCCAAATTTACGTAAGCGGCTCCTTGGGTAAATTCCTCTTGAGTTGTGAGGTCCCAAGAGTAGCATCATTCATAGAGTGTGAATTATGGACTGTAATTGGGTAGTTGTGAGTGTGAATGAGGGCATACCATGTAAACCCCCTTTTGTATGATAAGGGTCTTGGGACTGCCAGAATGAATGAGTAAATATGTAACGGATTAAGGTGACACATGGTCAACCTTTCCGTTGCTGGCGGTAGTAGCTAGGCTAGCTACCCGCTTGGCTTCATATAACATCATCACTGTGGGCTGGGACACGTTTGCAAGTCACGTAGCTCCCCCAACGTGTATGCGTGGGATTGGGTGGGTTCCCCCCCGTGACTTTGGGAGCTACGTGATTGGGGGAAATTTCCACAAGGGGGCGCTCGTGGGAGGGTCCAACCTAACACTCGCTTCCCCCTTCACTCTGTATTATTCTGTCGTTACGTGCGCTTGTGTTTCTACGCTATTCTTTCCCCTCTATTTATTGTGTAAATATTCCGTGTCTCCCTCAGCTCTCCCCAGAGCTTGGTACGTTGGCTGATCCCGCCAGCTCCTGTAACTGTAAGTTAATTGTTGTTTGTTTGTGTGTGCTTGAGGGTTCATCCCAGTATTTTATATTGTGTTGTTATTACTTTTAACTTGTTGTTTCTACCTTTATTAAAGTGTATTTAGCTAGGTTGAGTCTTTCTGAGCTCCTGCTAGGTAGGCAGTTCAATTCTGAGTGAGTGAGAGTGCGAGTCATCTCGCCCTTAGGACCCTTAGGACCCTTAGGATTACCCCTGCGTATATTGTCTGGCGAGGCTGTCCCGACCGTCTCCTGTAGTCGGTCTGTTATCCATCTGTGCCACGGTCTCCGCGTCCGCTACGTCAGGGCGTGGTAACGGTGTTAGTACGTAGGCAAACTTACTAGCCCCGCTACAAATATTCAGATACTAGGCAGGAATTGGGCCAAATTGGGTAGGAATTTGGCCCCTCACCATAAATAACTAGGGTTTTATTATTACGTTTAAAACTTGCCTGCTAGTTTGAAGTGAACATGCTGTTTTTGGAGTGAATGTTGTGAGAATTTGGCTAGGAAATAGTGGGTTGTTCTGTAGTATTGGAACAGGTTTACGGCCTAGGGTCACGGGGACCCCGAATTAGGACTGTAAATCTGCTGATCTGTTGGGTTTCCGGTCATCCGTGTAGGCAGCCCTGCGATTAGGGGACGGATGAGCCGCATTCATGGAATCCAGAACCAGCCCAGACCAGAGCTATAGCAGGAGTAAGGCACAAAACAGCATGAAACTCGCTACAGTTCAGTATTTTACCGCAGATGTCCGATTAGCGGATTAACAGGTCAACTGGGTTTGAGGTAGAAAATAATGCTAGTTTTGCTGTGTTTTGTAATTGGGTAGTGTCTAGTCAGTATAGTTAGCTTCAGTTAAGGATAAGCGTATTATTTGCCTTATTTAAAACGGTTATTGGTTTCAAAATACAAAAGAATGAGCCTAACTAAAAGAAAAGAAATAAACCCGTACTGAGATTTGAACTCAGGACCTTCGGCGAGCTAGGCCGATCCTCATCCATTGAGCCACGACGGGTTATGATTAGAGCTAGGCTAAGCTAGCTTACGTAATGTAGCAATTTGGCAACCCAGCACGTGTGTGTTGAACTAATACACTATATGTACAAATTACGCCTATGTGGACACAAACTTTGATCATGATTTTCTCATTAACAGCTGAACGGTTTGATCTGTTTCAAAAAGGAAAGTGTTCAGCTCTTCAAACTCTACAAAATGATATCACTTTTACCCCAATTAATTTTCATTAACTAATTAAGACAACCAAGTTAACGTTAACACAGGCATGTTAAGCCTGCGCAGAACGCAATCTGCGCAGGTATTAATTAACTTTAATTAAGTTTTTCTCACTAATTACTGAATATTTTTTGGTACTGTAAGCGTAAAAAATGTCCAGTTTTTCAAGCTCCACAAGAATATATAACTTTTGTTCAAATTCGTGTTCATCAAAGTTTTGTTAATTTATATGCTAGTTTTGCACGAGTACTGACTGACATGTACTCGTGTGAAAGGGTGGTTATACGCGCGACTTCCACTCGGCTGGCTGCTGGGGTTGCCAGCGCCGGATCGAATAGCCGTTCGGTACGTCTCCTGTTAGGGCACTAGGATAGGTGGGAGGTAGCTTTAGAAGTAGAAGTAGTTCGGTAGGTCGGTAAGTCGGTAAGTAGGGACTGCGTAGAATGGCTGCTGAAACATTGAGTGAGTGAGTTTTTGCATTTTTGGCATAAACTGATCAAGAGTAACTATATGCGAAAACTCACTCAAAATCAGCCAATTAATTTAAATATAAGCTAATTTGTTTATTCCTGATAAGAAAATAATTAATTAATAAGGAATTTTACTCAAACAACCAGTTAGCACTAAGTTTTAGCTTTATTATTACGTAGGTTTTAGCTATTTAGCGTAAGTAAGTAGGTAGGCAGCAATGGATCCAATTACTTACTGCAAGTACTTAACAATTGACCATCTTCCAATATCAGAAATTCACTGAAAATGCCAAATTTCGCCTATATTTGAGTTAGCCAGCGGGCCACGGGAAATGAACCCATTTCCCGTAGCAAATCAACAAAATCAGGCCAGAAACAGGCCGAAAACATTAATATTGTCCAGTCATATTGTTTGTCCAGGAGAGTATGCCAAATTCAGTCAGATTCAAAGGGCCCTAGAAGGCCGGCTTGTGTAAGAAAAAGGTAAGGGCAAATGAAGCCCGAAAATAGGCTGTAAGCAGCGCATTTCCTATGCTTTTGAGAGTGCTTCGTCTAGCTGCAAGCTCAAATCAGGCCCAACCGGGCCAAAGGTGGAAACTTTACGAATCATTTCGTCCAAGCAAGAAACAACATCAGGTTCAGCCAAATTCTGCAAAATACAATCTAAAAATGGCCAAGAGGGCCCATGTGGTGACAAGGAATTATTAGAAACGGTTAATATTGTCAGAAAGGCAATAACCAACAATTTCAAGTCATTTCGTCAAATTACGAGCTCAAATGGGGCCCAAAATGTACATTTTGGGCCTGGAAAGCAAAAGAACGAGTAATGGTTGCTGGGTTCGATTCCCGCACCATAACTCTGTACTAAAGGGGTTTAACCCATTTGATTCAGGTGCGGAGACGAAGCTACGCTGCTCTATCCAAGTCTGAACTGCCCGTGGATCTCAGTCTTGTGTCTCTCAGATAGTCAGAAGTAGTTGCTCATTGGTGGACCGCAGCAGTCCGGATCATTCATTTCAGTAGTCAGTCAGATAGTTGGAACCAGTCAATTTTGGAAGGTACATAGACGGCCTGTATTGCCGAGCAGCGGATTGAGACGGAGATAGCGAGCGTAGTATACTGCCTGATCAAAGTGGGAATTTAGACCTAAGCCTAAAACGAAAAGTTATCCCTCACTCTTTCATTTAAAAAGCCAACGATTCCTTTTGTCAAATTCAACATGGCTTCCCAGATCTCTTTTTCCAGTTTCGTGTCGGGAGGCGTTTCTCCCCGATAGCCCTAATAGCCGGCCACAACTCCCAAAGAAGAATCAGGACCAGTGACATAGTTGAACTTTGTGTGTGTAGTTGTGCTAACTTTCGTTAATTAGGAATAAGTAAGACAGAACCAGGAAACTCCCCACTTTCTAACTCTCCTCAAAAGGACATATCCGTACAGTAACCCTGTCTAGGTGTTGGAGCGGACCTTCGGGAAAGCAGTGTCCAACATTCGGGGACTCACCCATAGACCGACCCCAGGTTTAATTTAATTAATAATCGCTGACTTGTGGTTTTATTGATCTGTAGTCTGACAATCCGTTTTGTACGGACGGATAAAGAGTCGCACAGCACAAGCATATAGGCGCACGAGAAAGCATATAGGTGTTAATTAGCAGAGTGTTGGAGACAGTGTAATAATTAGGCAATCGAGACCAAGTTTGAGAAAGAGAAGAAGAAGAGATACCCCTGAACCTTGTCCCTAAACGAAACACATATAAATTTGGTAATATTATCCTAAATTAGGATAATATTAATAGTCAACTAAAGACGGTAACTGGCAACTCTGGTACAGTAACTGAACACTGTACTGATCTGTATTGGTATCTGTTTTGTACAACTTGTAACGACCCCTGGTAATAACGCTTGTTGTATAGTGATTGTCATTCTGTTTAAAAGTGTACCCGTCATAAGTGTACTAATCTTAATAAATAGTTGGTGTGCCAGGAGGCGCGATTGTCTCTGAAAGCCAGGCGCGATTGCCATATAAGGAATTCACAGCACAAGGATCGGATCAGGACTAGACAAGGTAAGTTCTGATCAGGAATTGGAAGATTCAACATCAATCCGGCGATCAATTCAAAGCAAGTGCTGACCCCTCTTGCTGATCTGCTGGAATCCAGTGCATCAAACGAACTCACGAAGAAGACCCCTACAAAGGTTGGCTGCAGGGAATCTCTGATTTTGGAACACCACCTTTCGGAGATCCAGTGCCTAACTCTGCTTCGATAAGTGGACGCGCTAACCTTCCGTGTGATCAAGTCTAAAGTGGATCGAGATTCAGATCTCACTAACTTCATTACACATTTTCGTAGCTGTGCTGTGTATAGTTAATTTAATGTGAAAACACATGCACAAATGTCTCGTAATACTTTGAATGCTCGGTCCAGTTATTGAATTAGCGCAGCAGTCGTAAGGAAATTGTGTTAGCATTCTTTGCATTCAAAAACCATTCTGCGTGCATTCTGAACACAAGTCATTTTATCTAGAATTTTGAATACACTAACCAACATAGGAAACAAGATCGGAATTCAGTTGTTTTAATATATGGATCAAACCCTGAAGTTAATAGTCGTTAAATATCTGAGACATATCCTGTTTCAAACAGTGTTTGCCATTAGAATCTTTGGCTTCCTCTATGTTATTACTTTAGTTATTACTTAATATTATATTATTAAAAGCAGACTGTGTAAATTTTAGCATACTTTAGATGAGCAAAAATTTAGAAGTTCATTACGAAAATTTGTTGTTCTTGTACATGTCAGACTAATACAAAATTTCTCAAAAGGTTCATGAATTGTACAATATTCCTGAAAGGTTTAGGAACCGTACAAAGTTCCTGAAAGCATTCAGAAATTATGTACAATTCCTAAAATTAGACGTAAACCTATATAATTTTGGGATGAAAAGAAGAATTATACAAAATTCTTGAACGTTTTATACTTCCTGAAATTATAAATTCCTGAAATTATTAATTATACGTAATTACTGAATTTTATACAATTTTACGGTGACCGTTACATTCATTTTATATGATAGCAGTTGTTTTCATTTTTATCCCGCTTGAGCCGGTGTTGTAGTATGATGTAGTATTGTTGTAGCATTTATCCTGGTGTTGTAGCATGAGATGCATGTACGCCATGGTTATGCTCTAATGATTCTCCTATCTTCAACACACGGTCTAATATATCTAATTTTTAAAATTAAAATGTGATAAAGATAGCCCTTCGGCTTTTAGAACAAATTAAAACTTAACTCTATTACAGAATTAAAACTAACTCTTATAATTTCAAAAGTTCAAAATAGGCATTATTTGTTGTCATTGTTATTATTATAATTATTATTATTATTATTATATTATTATTATTATTATTATTATTATTATTATTATTATTATTATTATTATTATTATTATTATTATTATTATTATTATTATTATTATTATTATTATTATTATTATTATTATTGGCATTATTGGCCAAATTCATGGCATTATTCGTTTTTCGAATCCTCCGCAGTTATTATCGTTTAATGGAGGCTCATCGCTCATACAAAGCTTATATAGGACAATGCAAGATCAAAAATGCACCGACTCCGATTGGGATTAACAGCGGTCGCTTGGCAATCAACTCCTCCTCAAAGCTCCTGGTGGACACTCAAACAGAAACTAGCCCAAAGCTAATATCAGTCAGCCTATTCGTATTGTGCCATCTGCGAATAGTGATTTAATTAAGATACATAATTAAGGCCTGGTCAATACAGTTAAGCTAGTGTAGGGGTTAAGACGTAGGACTGGCACTGTAATGATCGAAGATCAATTCACCGTTGAACATCACTATTTTAGATTTCTACTGTTGTTACACGTGTTGTTTGCGTTCGATGTGGAAATAAAACGATGACCGCAATCTGACACGTTGCATTCTGACGCATTAAGTTTTAAGTAACTTCAATGGAACGATTGCTTTTGGATTCTGCTTCTCAGATCATAGTTATATTACTAACAATTTTCATATCACTTTTATGTTACAACCAATGGATTAAGTAAATTCAGAAATTTGAATCAGCAAATTTTTAAATAATGATATCTAAATGGCTCAACAAGGAAAATTCTCATTTTCAAGGGTGATATTATTTCCATTGTCTTTAAAAAATTTCCTTTCTGTGACATCCACCGACTTAAAATTATTTTAGCTAATTTAGCTAATAATTATTTATCACCGATGCTCTGCAGATAAATAGTCTTGATGTGGACAAAAATTAAGATTTATAATAATTTTATGACAATAGTTCACTATAATCTGACACCCAATTCTTAGCTTAATCTTAACATTTTGTACTTTAGAACCGCTGGGCTCTAAGGAATCTCATCATGGCTCTACAGCAAGCTTGGCTCGATCTCGGTAACTTGTTTTCCTGTTTTAAACTATAATTCTTGGTTCAATTAATTTTGAAACAATTTAAAGATAGAGAGTTTGATGTACTCCCTCCAGGTGGTGCTACACCGATTTGGAGAAGTCTTACTCAACGCTGTCTCATTTGCATATTTCGGGGACACATGCTCAAGCGTCAGTCATTTCGCGGACAAAAGCCGTAATATCTCGAGCGCGTGAAGCGATAACTTAAGTAAATCAGAAGCTTTGGCTCTGGCAATATGCACAAATTTCCTAACTTTAACCTAAATTTCCGAACGGCCAAATTGTCCTGTGCCTAACGTTTAGGATTGGCTCGTTGATACAAAGTCGTCAGTCTTCCGTGAACACACCGACCTCTAGCGGCGGCTTGGGCTGGCTGTTCGGACGACGTTTCACTCGGGCCTCAAGCGATGAAGGATTCCAACATGAAAGCGATGAGGCTAATGGGACCGCTTCCACCCGAAATTCCTCCGATCAGCTGTCTGCCTTAGTCGATCAAGGTGTTCAAACAGAAATTTCGGTCGTGGATGATCATGGTAATAAGCGAGAACTTGTAACTGTTTACTGAAACAAGGAAAAATTAGACCTTTGGTATTTAAATATCATTTTAAATATCGTTTTTGAATCGCTAATCCGACAACTTTCAGTTTTAGCCCATTAAAATTTGAATCAATATTTTATGTAATAATACCAACGTAGGCACAAGAGTCAGTTGTTAGAAGATTTGAAAATATTATAGTTGTTGTAGTTCTTTTTTAGCAGTTGAATTGCAACAGTATCTGATCAGAGATCTGGAGGCCGAGATATCTTGTAAGTTTTTGGTTTATTGATAACAGTACTCAAAATTTGTCTAATTGAAGGAGTACAGAAAGTTACACGGCAACAGAAAAAAATCAGAATCTTCGCCTAAATCGACCCAACTATCTTTGTTTTACAGGAAGACGCCCTACCAACTAAACCACTGACATTGAGGCACCGATTTGCTTGCCTGACTTTAATTTAATTTTGCCCTTGAAATGAAAAAATCCTCCCCTAGTCAGTAGGAAAAAGATTTGACCTTCGCCGCTGTTATATTTCATCCATTCTAATCTAATGGAGTGATTGCTCTAGTTTTAGATATTACCAATCAGTAGTCCATTTTATAAGAAGCTTGAAACACTAATCCCTTGGCATTTAGTTTGCCATTATTCAACCAGTGGGTTGTTGAGGCAGCTTTTCATTCTGTGGAGGGAGAGCGAATGAACCCTTCCTCAAATCCAGAACCATTCTGGCTATAGGTAGCTCAAACTGCAGCTCTTTCACTTTATTCTAAAATAACAAAAGGTTAATTTATTTTTCAGCGTTACGAGCCACCAATGCCAGCCTACGTCGTTACATTGACAAAATCGTGATCCAGCTAATGGAGAAAGCACCGGACACCCTTTGCCTTGAACCTTGACTGATTCTTGGCGTCAGCTTTATAACAAATTCAAAATCGCCATGACATATTATTTATCAAAGTCTGTGTAACAATTGTAATGATTGCGTAAGCGTACGTACGTTAGCGTGCTTCTGTATTTTTGCACTTCTGAGTAAACTGTGAACGTTACGTAATGTTTGATTTTGACAACACATTCTTGTATGTCTGCGGCTAAGGCGAGCGGCTAACTGACAGTACATATGTAATTGTTTGACAGGTTTAAGGTGCTGGTATCCTTTTGTGCAGTGCTTTTCTGGTGATTTTTTGAAATGCTATAACTTTCGCAATTTTGGGAGTTGGAAAGAGCTTTATACATCGTTTTAAAGCTTATTATCTGTACATTCACATGAGTGTACGAAACTAGCAAAATTAGCAAAAAAATAGCAGAAATTTTCCGGCATACTGACATCTAACAGAATGAATATAGACAAAAAAATTTTTGAACATCGATTTCTCAAAACTGAAGAATCGGCCAAAACTTCTTTTTGTGCCACTATATGAAGTACATATGCGCCGAGGGACGTTTTTTTGGATTTCGCTCAGCAGGTCTTAACTGTCGAGAAAATCGGCCAAATGCACGGTAACACGAAATTTCGCAACTTCGCACTGAGTCTTCTTGCGACTCGATACGTTTTCGCCCAAACCAACAAAAACGTCCCTCCGTAGAAGTACGAATTTCGATTCTGCCAAAAATCTCCGGAATCTGTCGAACAGTTTTTGAGAAATCGATGTTCGAAACAAAATAATCGCAGTTTTGCCAAAATGGTTTTTCGGCAATATCTCTGGCTTAAAGCAATAAAATCCGGCTAATAGGCATTCATAAAATGGGTATTTGAACACTCTATCGATTGAGTATAAATAAGTCAACTTTGTCCTTAACATGTGGCAGTAATTTTGAAAAAAGTGATTTCCTCAAAAATGGCCATTTTTTGACCCTCAAAACAGTTTATTGCTTATACAGACTCAACCACTGAAGATTAGCTCAAAGGTTGTAAAAGCAAAAATGTTTTCGTGTCCTCTTTCCCATAACAACCAATCCCGTGTCTTGTCTACCTACTGGGAGCCTAAGGCCAAAAACCAAAACTTTCTTAGGTATCTTTTGGCCTAAAAACACAGGACTGGTCCCAAAATGTTTAAGAGCACGGAAATAGGTTATTTCCTAAGTTTTAGCCATTTATGTAAAGGATTAAAGCGGGATGACTCAACAATACCAGAAAGGAAACCAGCACCTTAAATGTGCAAGAATTAGTGCAATTTCCAGGGAATCTCTGCTGATGAGAATATATAGTAGATGTACCATGCGGCACATTCCTATGCAACCCTGTGTTTTATTTGCTCAAAAAAGTGCGCAATGACACACTTTTTCTATGAATTTAGCAAAAAATTTTGGGCTTGCGTGCGAACCTTTTTCCCGACACAGAAAAAGTAGATTGTTAAAATTAATCACTGAAAAATCACAAAAATTGCTCGTGGATTATACAAGAATTATTGCAGAATCTGGGGGCTCCGGTTCCCACTCCCCTCCGGTTGCGTAATTTGTGGGTTTATCTTGCCATTCAGGCCATTTACATATGTAGGTTTTAGTATCTTTTGTGTTAGTCTGAACATTCTAGAAACATCAGGCAAATGATATTACGTTCGAAACCGCAATTTTAGCTAAATTATAGTATTTTCCGGCTATGCCCACTTTTTCTACAAATTGTGCGAAAAAATTTGGGTCAGTGCACAGAAGAGCGCAAAAGTGTTCGAGCAAAACAAAAACACTGATGCAACCCCGAACGTACATAATATGTAAGAATAACGAAAGCGTCATTCTTTACTTGGATTCGATCGGCTCCAATGGGCCTTTCCAATTTTATCCCCTATTCTGGGCTATGTTCTCAAACGTTAATACAAAGTCGAATCAGTGCGCTACGAAACCGCTTTAATTTTTACAATATTAGGGACTTTAAGAGTAATCGTTAATGAGCTAACAATGTTAACCTTGCACTGAGCTAAGGACATGTGGAATTAAAAAACTAACTTGAACTCAAAATTTGAAAATCCGTATGTACTTCTTTTCCTTAAAATCTGAGACAATAGTCACTACTTATCCGTTTTGATCCCTTGTGAAAATCAAAAATCCAAATCAAATTTCGGGAATTCCAAAATTTGAACCCATTTAAGTCGAAAATGAACCTACACCAAACTTCAACTGGAGTGGTCCCGTTAATCATTGACCCACTAGTGGAAAACCGGCCGCCGTTCTAAAACAGAAGGTATTCGGCTCCGCTTGACGTTTAGTACGATTAATTCGCTCAGTCGGGTAATACATAACACAAGCTACGTGATAAGATGGAGGTTCAGGAGATAGTTTCCATTCCAGTCTGTCTTTACCCCAGGAAAAACGCTCTTCTAATTGTGGGACTATTCAGCCAGATTTGCCTTCTGTTTTCAGCGAAAACTGTTTTCGCTGTTGGGATGGGGCGATAGCAAATTTTTCCGAAACACTTCGGGGTCAAGTATACATTCCTATAAGCGAAGCAGAAATAACGACCCAAAGTACTGCTTACACGCGACCCCCTACACTATTATACTACACCTACAATTAGTCAAACAAAAACGATGTGTTTTAATTAATAAAAAACTTAACAATTACACATTGCAACAAGAACAAAACAAAAACAAGACAGACACCAAAATAAAAACAGTAGGAAAAAGTGTTGTACAAAACGGCTTTATTAGGCTGTTCAATTCTTATTCCAGAGTTAAGCCGCGGATTCTAACAAAGCCTATTTACAATCAACTCAAGGATTCCTGATATTAAAGTGTGTCCCACCGACAGCAGTGTTTTAGAATGCGTATTTTGTTCGGAGATCTTCAAGCTTCTTCGAAACCTGAAACAAGAAAAGTAACTGTAATCAATGAAGCAAACATTTTAAAACTACCAACTAAACTGTCACCAAGAGTCTATAATAGCAAGAGTGAGAAACTTAGCCCTTCCTAAATGGAAATGGCCTGCGAGATGCTCGGCACATTCTGGCTTACTTCTAATGGGGGGGGGGGTGGACCCCCCCATTAGGCGACCTCCCCCCCATTCGAGGAGCCCCCCCCCATAAATTCCGACCTCCCCCCATAACCACATAAGTTGCCATTTTTAGCCTAAATTTTCAAAAATTTTTCCGGTTTCGCCGGGTTTGTATTTAAATTTCCACTATTTTAGCTTAAAAAGCACCAAAAATTAGTTATTTTTTTTAGAGATTTTTAGCATTTTTTACACAAACAACCTAAAAAATGTGTCAAAAAATATGCCCCCCCATTTTCGGTCAGCCCCCCCCATCGATGGGGGGGCTTCTTCGAGCCCCCCCCCCATAAATTTTGGCCTGGAAGTAAGCCAGACATTAAGGCCCAAATCTCGGGGGGGGGGGTTCCACTTACCATTGTTCAGCATGTTTATATGTGTTTGAACCATACCTGGGCAGACTTTTTCTCGGACGGGGGGTGGAAATCCGGTGCGTTTTCCTCGAAATGAGTACTATATGTTTTGGTGCGTAATTTCAGACCACAAACTTTTATTTGAAAAAATAACACGGTAGATAGTCGATTGTCTATTTGCAGAAAGCTGTAATTATTCAATTACTTAATCTAAGGCTATGAAAACTAAATAAGGGAATAATACGAAGGGAACTACGGGGGGTCTGGGGGGCAGTGCCCCCAGAAGTTGAAGAACTTTTGCAGTTGAGACTACTCCCGGGAATTAATTTAGAGCATTTCCGCGATCAATTAATGAGATAAAGTATGGCCAGTTGTTGTAACATTATTCGCTTATTCGCTCATTATATTCGCTTATTCGCTCATTATATTTGCTTATAGCGAATATGGTATATTTTTCAATGGCTAAATCTGCAAGACTAGCCTTCTGCTACATCTGCCTTTACTCTTATAAAATATTAGTTTTTCAGGTATCGTAGCAGTCATCAATGAGTAAGAATAGGACGGGCGGGGTTTGGAGGCGTAGCCTCATTTTTAAAAAGATCGCTTTTGAAACAAGTTTTCCAGCAACTTTTGCTCAATGTTTCTTTTTGCTGAAGGTTAAATCAAACTGTATCAGGCTTGCATCAGGGCGATTTTTGAAACGAAAAACAATTGCTACGTGACGCACCCTCTGACGTAAAAATATGATTGAAAACCATGGGAACAAAATGGGGTATGGCGGTTGCCCCCAGCCAAATAGTAAAGCCTTTTGAAATAAGAAAGGCTTGAAACCTATTTTTCAGAGCACTTTAACAAACATTTTCTAACTTTTTTAGGTGCATTTTGTCGTGTAAATTTATTTTTCACGGTGCAAACAAAATTTTTGTGTAAATTATCAGTCAGTGTTTGACACAAAAGCAATAAAATCCAAATCCGGTGCGTCAGTAGGCCAAATCTGGTGCGCAGTTAGATCAAATCCGGTGCATAGATAACCGAAATCCGGTGCGTCCGCAAGTCAAATTCGGTGCGTCAGAGGGCGACTCCGGTGCGTTGGCAAGTCGAATTCGGTGCGTCAGAGAACGAATCCGGTGCGTCGGTAAGCAAAATTCGGTGCGTCAAAGGGCGACTCCGGTGCGTCGGTAAGCCAAACTCGATGCGTCAGAAGGCAACTACAGGTGCGTTGGCAAGTCAAATTCGGTGCGTCAGAGAACGAATCCGGTGCGTCGGTAAAGAAAATTCGGTGCGTCAGAGGGAGATTCTGGTGCGTCGGTAAGCCAAATTCGGTGCGTCAGAGGGCGACTTCGGTGCGTCGGTAAGCAAAATTCGGTGCGTCAGAGAACGAATCTGGTGCGTCGGTAAGCAAATTCGGTGCGTCGGCAAGTCAAATTCAGTGCGTCAGAGGCAGAATCCGGTGCGTCGGTAAGCCAAATTCGGTGCGTCAGAGGCCGAATCCGGTGCGTCGGTAAGCCAAATTCGGTGCGTCAGAGGCCAAATCCGGTGCGTCGGTAAGCCGAATTCAGTGTGTCAGTGTGTGTGTATTTCAGTGTGTAGATAGGTCAAATCAGATGCGTGCTTGCATGCCAACAAATTTGGTGTGTAGGCAAGTCAAAACTGTGTGGAGATGAAGAATCTAATTTGTGGAAACAAATGCGTAAATAAGCCAAACTTGGCTTCGAGTCCAAATCTTTATAAAATCATATACGTATCAGTTTGGTGCGTCAATTCTTCCAAGAAATCGTATAGGTATCATTTCGGTGCGTATGTGAGACCTGGGGTGGCCACCCCCCGTCCACCCCCCCATTGCCCAGGTGTGGTTTGAACTAAAACGCATCTGATTGGAATTCGCAATTCGCAATTCCCTACCTTATATCAAATTTATGTGTAAAAGTGGACCTCCCCCCCGAAATTTCGGCCTTAATGTGCCGAGCATTTCGCAGGCCATTTCCATTAGGAAAGACTAAGCTTCCCACTCTTGCTATTATATACTCTTGCTGTCACTAACTTATGTACAATGTTCAGATAAATGGTCTCTCAAAATGGTTCCTTTATATCTAAACTCCTATAAAAGGTAAAAATTTTTGAGACAAAAGAAGTCAGTCCCACAGTTGTCTCCCGCATATCGCAAAAAAACTCGTGAATTATATAATTAAAATTATCAGTCCAATCAATTCAGTCTAAAGCAATAGCTTACTGTAAATATGACTATGTACGTATACGTACGTAATATAAAACAATTTCAGTTTCCAACTGTGGTCGGTGTGCAGTAAAACACTAAAACAGTACATCATTTTCAAAGATCTTGGAAACAAATTGTCGCACATATACGTACTTCGCTAGGATTCCGCTCCAAGTCCTCGGCAATGGACTTCTGTTTCGTCGGATCGATCTGATTAAACTGTTCACACAGATCTCCATCGATCACATTCTAAAACAAGTAAATGAAGTTTGGCTTTCATCAAACAAAAACTTCATCTGTTTGCGAGCTTTTTGCACTGTAACAGACTATAACTAAAAACTTTCAACCATTTTGTTCTATAAAATGTTAAATGTTCAACGTATATGTTTATTTTACGTTTATTTTGAACTCAAATTTTAACGTTGTGCGGTTAACGTTAAATAACCCCAGTTTTACAGGTTTAAATATTTTTCGCGTTAATAATACGTTGCGTGGGAGCGAAAAATTTTGCACTCCGCCCCACTCAAATAATAATAGAATCTTCTCTGGCACAAAGAGAAAACCGCCATAAATTTGTTAGATATCACAGTGAAACCAATGGGAGACCAAATTCTCCAAATTAACAGCAGAAGAAGGTACAAGTTAGTCTTTACCTTAACAGGCGCATAGTAGGAACGAAAGGCGATATGCTCTCGACCACAGAGTGGTGGGTACTCTGTCCGCACATGCATCTCAAGATGCTGGAAAAATTCATGGTCCTATAATGCAATAAAATGCAAATGGATTTAAAGAAGTTCATCTAAATTAAAAACAAAAAAGCAGAAATTGAGAGTCGGATCACTACAAAGTACACACTGGAATAAACGTAATGCCTCCGACAAACAACGTTTTCAACTACGCTTCTTTTATGGGGATATACTAGAGCTGGGGCCGGTTCCACTAGAACCGGTTGGAACCGGAACCGGAACCGGAACCGGAACCGAACCGGAAGGATTTTTAGAACCGGAACCGGAACCGGAACCGGAGCCGGTAGAATTTGGAACCGGCCGGTTCCAGGCTCAAAAATTGAGCTTGAACTAAAATTGTTCCAAAATGTCTAATTTGGAATAGTTGGATTTTGGGCCAGCAGCATTGGATTCTGATTCATGAGTCTCTTGTCTCTGCAGTTGAAGCTGGGCCTGCGTTGGCACGAATGTAGAATCATTAGCGAATAATTCGAAATCGGCGGATTACTACATACGAATAGTTGTGTACATTTCAAGAAGACTTAACGAATAGCTCGATGAACGAATATTCTAAATACTTGTTGCTTTAATATTAATACGGAAAATTTTGGTATTTATTGCAGAATTTCGACTCAAGCTAAACTGAATCTAAAATGACCAAAATGTGTTGATGGTAGTACGTCACGTGCAGCAAACATTGAAAGACTATTATTCAATTTTTGGAGTTCAACGATAATTTTTAATATCATTTTAAAGCTTAGTTAAATTTAATAATTTTAAAGTTACTACAAGTATGCAGAGTACGCCAGGAGAAAATGTAAATTTTATTCGAATTTCGCCAAAAGCTTCAAGTTTGGACGCTTGTATTTCTCTCGAGCAAAATTAAACACAAAACTTAAAAATTTCTCTTAACAGTTTTCTCAAAAATGTATGCGTAAAGACGCTATCTAATTGCTGGAATGAGTTGAGAGGAATCCGTGTTCATGAATCTAGCCGCCATGTTCAAAATTTCGTGTTGCTGTGCTTAGGCAGAGATGCTGCGGAGCAGAGACATCAAACTCGAAAACCAAACCGAATCAAGCCAAAATCAAACGAGCTTTGAAAATCAATTTTCCTTATTACAATTTAAACCGCAAGGAATCGAAGAATACTTTGAAGAGCAAATTTGTAAGTTTTGGTTAGAGCAATCGAAAGACTAAGTTTGTATATAGTTTTATTTTCATTAATCTCATTACTTTTGCTTCCAAAACGCAGCTGCTTTTGAGAACGCTTCAAATATTCTTTAGACCTAAGCTGGAGTCAACATCTCCGAAGAACAATTTAAATTTTGCAGGAGCAGAAACATTTGAAAACTGCCAGTACCTATTTTCCTATTTTTCAGGAACTTTTTTCGTAAGAGAGAAGGTGCATAAATAGAAAGAGACTAATAACTAATAACTAATCTGTTGTAGGAACTAAATACTTACATAGAGGTGTGTCTGTGTGAAAGAGCAGTAAATTAAATTTTAATATTTCCTATTTTCAAATATATTAACTACATTTAAAATTTTTCGAAACATCTTTCGGAAGCGACCGTACTTAGCTAAAAGTTAGTTAAAAGTTAGTTAAAAGAAATTTAAAACTAAGCTTTCAGCAATTCTTATAAATTTTTGAAATGTTTTCCTGCTTTTAAGATTTCTTTGGGTTGGTAGGCGCTGTTGATATATCGCGCTGTTTGTTCATTTTTTCAAATCCATAATTTCAGGATATACCATACAGGCATCATAAACACTTTGATATGCAGTACCCTTGAACAGTCAACTGCCGGAACAATTTTGTTTCTTATGACAAAAGTAAATATTAAAAGTTTCAATGTAGGGTATGGTAGGTTACAAGATGTCCAAAAATGTTCTACAGTAACAAATCGAAAATTGATTCAGAAAATTAAAAAACTGTTGTCTAGTTGCTTGGTATGTTTAATCCAATTGATTTATACCATTGCTTCTTCATTTTGATTGTATAAGCACTATAGGGGTCTACAACAAATGTTAAATAACAAAGAAAATTATCACTACAAATTTTGTACTTGGAACCGGGAACCGGAAGCTAGAACCGGA
The DNA here is from genome assembly GCA_030248195.1 of Trissonchulus latispiculum. Lineage (NCBI taxonomy): Eukaryota > Metazoa > Nematoda > Enoplea > Enoplida > Ironidae > Trissonchulus > Trissonchulus latispiculum. The sequence continues at coordinate 38,401 of JASAND010021950.1, forward strand.
ACCGGAACCGGTACCCTAGAACCGGAACCGGAACCGGTTTCGAAAATTGGAACCGGCCCCAGCTCTAGGATATACACGAAAATATTGTATATACTAAAAATAAAACATCAAAATTTTACATAAAGTGCAGAATAAATTCAAATATTAAGTAAAAAATTAGACCTCTCTAGAGGTGAAAGGGACAAAGACGCCGACCGAGCCGGAAAGAGTGGTATAGACTAGGGCTTCGGGGCCTCCGGGGATTAGGGTGGATTTCTGAAGACTCGTGATCACCTCGCCCACATGGAAGGTTGTGGAATGTTCGCACTAGAAAAAGCAAAACCAGTATACGTACATATATATAATGTTAAAATGAAACAACAAAAGTAAACTTGTGCAAAAAAATTTATAATAAACAGTATATCATAAGCAAAACAAAAAAGGTCCTCCCAGCAAATTTGAACCGATTCAGTAGATACAGTCCGACATACCGATACAAGTAGAGTCCAAAGAAAGTTCACAAAAAAGTCTTATGAAGAATGTTGTTGGGGTACATACTTTTTGAGAGGCGCCACAAAGCATCCCCTTGTCCCAGAGGGCTTTGGTGCCAGTGGGGTCATCTACCACCTCATCATTGGTGCTGGACGGTAGTCGCAACTAAAACAAAAACAAAAAACAATAATGTAAAAAGAATTAAAAAATTACACAAAAAATTATTACAAATTACTATTTCAATGGGTCATTGTGTAATAAACATCAGCAACCAAGAAAGGTTGAAATCAGCATAATAAACTAGTCTCAACGTTCGGAGGAGTGGCGCAAACAGTAGAGCGTTCTACTCTTAATCCAAAGCTCGGCGGTTCGAACCCCGCCCTGGACACTTTTCTTCACATCTTTCAGATCCTGATTTCAACCCTTCACATTTGCACTGTAAACATCAATCTCGCCGTCACAAATTAGGCACTTAGAAACAAACGTAAACATTTTTCACCCTACTAATACAAACAAAATGCAACACGTCGTCCTACCACAGAAAAGTTGCCAAATTTATCGGCCACAGCCACAGAGTCATAGTCGAGTAGACAGGAGGCTGTAGAGAACCGTTGCTCCGAATCGTCCGCAAAGATGACCAACTGATTCTCTTGCAGTTTGTAGCGAAGAAAGTGAACACTCTCCTGAATGTCAGTCACATAGATACGCCAGCCTAGGCTGTGTAGGCCAATGATGGTCGTGGGCAGATACTGCAAATTACAACAAAAATGTGAACAATTAGACTAATAAATTTTAAAAATCTTAATTAAATAAATTAATATTAATTAACATGATTAATTAATATGAATTATTAATAAATTATTATAGTTATTAATAATTAACTTCTTTACCTACTAATAATGTTTAATAATTTACTTATTAAATTTATAATTTATTGACTTGACTACGGACTACGTATTAAGGCGGTGATTCCATTTGGACACATATAGTTTGCACCATTATTGCTCATTCATTACTTGGAGTTAAGGGGGGGGGCTACGAATTTCACTAAAAGTTCGATGTTGGAAAAGCTAGCTAGTCTTTTGCCACATAATAGTATTAGGTTAAGTGTAAAATAGTTTAAAGTTTGAAAGAATTCCATACAGCGTAGCGTCCTGTGGAGCCATCAGAAGTTGGTGTTATCGGTCCAAAGCTCTACATGACACGTACACAAACTTCGCCTCGCCCTGATCGCTATGTACAAGGCACAGTACCCAAATTTTCCAGAATTAGTTCTGATATATAGTGCTTTGATATCGCGTAAAATAATCTCTAGATCATAGCCTACTTTTCTGTGCGATACGATCAAATTGCGAAGAATTGGGTGTTGTAGGCTATACGGGTGGAGGTTAACTAACTTCTAATGAGCTGTGGTTTACCAAATGAACCAAACTTTGCGGCAATTAATACTCCAAGTATCTGTCTTAACTTTGGTATAAATGACGTGATTTCGTTAATCCCTGCGTTCGCAGTGCAGGATTATATTATCGATATTTGGTGCTGTTATTTGGTGCCATTTCGAAGATGTGAGTCAATTACTCCAAAGTACTGTGGCAGAATCGGCTGGAACTTTGCACATTACAGGCCAGTGAGTGCACCAATATGTGCCGAAAGCTATGTCACTAAACCTCGCTCCAATGTTTATAAATGCTAGATTGATTTGTCGAAGTATGGATGACGATCGCTCCAAAAAGCTCTAAGACAGTTGTAAGCACATACTGAACGAAGGAAGCGTCATATCGAAAAACGGATTTCATATTCGGATTCAGCAGGTCAAATAACCCCTATAACCACCTTTTCGGCAAAATCGGAGACAAAAAATTTTTTGACCCCATTTTTACTGCGCTTAGCTAGCTTTTCAGGCCTAAAAATAAGGGTTATTTCTTAACGAAAAGTTGGCTAGCACACTAACCAGAAAACTAAAGCCCTTGAAACTCACAGACAGTATGCCCCTATTAGAGCCTAATAACTGTTAAAAAGCTGGGGTAGGCTAGGGGCTGCCAATTTTATTAGATCGAAAACGGCGCACGGTCACCTCGCAACTTTTTGCAAAATTTCAAACTTTGAGCTGTTATAACTAAAGAAGGAAGCAACGCTCGAAAGCCGGAATACTTTTAATACTTAGCACAAGTAACAGTTAACATTCATGGCTGAAAGTTACAGAATCGGTCGAACCGTTAATTCACCAGAGCTGAAAACCCCTTTTTGAAAAATCCCATTTTTCGCACCAAAATTTCGACTTTGGCGTCCTGCCAAAAACGGTGTATATAAGATATATTGTTGCCCACCCTAAACTTTTTTACTTTGATATGTTGGCTAACGTTGGGCGGGAAAGTAGCTCTCTCCGACGATGTTGTGCCAACCCGTTCGTAGCCCCCCCCCCTTAAGAAGCCATCTTTATATCAAAATGTAGCTTGACATTTTCTCTTTTTAATGCATGCCACGAAACTAATATTGCTTTTCTAAAATATTTTTAACACATTTTAGAAGAAGTATAATTTTCCAGAACTTTTGCAGACTCAAGTAAATTTTTTAGCGAGACATCGGTTATATCATTCGATACCTCTATCAAATAGCTGGGGACGATTTTTTATTTATTATTGTGAAATCGCTCTTCGTTATAGAGAAATAAGCTGAAATGTGTGCGTAACCTGTATTTTGCCTACTTTTTCCAAATTTGTCAAGCGATTACTTCAGCTAATTGATAAAGATAAAAACAGCATCCACAAGGATGCAAGGAAGGATGCAAGGACATCAAATAAATATATCAGGCCAAAACGTGAACACCCAAAATTACAGACCCACCTTTACTCTGCGACCGGTTTCGGACCACGGGGATCCTTCATCAGGCAGTTCCTGCTGCTTCGAAGCTTCCTCCTCTCCGATAAAGTTAAAGGACACAAATGTTGAAAATTGGGAGTCGGTGGGCTCGGGGGGGCGACGGGGGACTGGGACGTTGTCGGGACACCGGGGGCAGGACTGGCACTGGGGAGAAGGACCGGTGGCGGGAGGGTAGGGACAGCTTGGGAGGGCAAATCAGCAGTAAAATGGATGCCAGTAACGTAAGACTCTGCTGGTTCCGGCGGGGACTTGTTGAACCGCAACTGATGTTCCCAATTAAGGGGGGGGGGCTACGAACGGGTTGGCACGACATCGTCGGAGAGAGCTACTTTTTCGCCTATTGTTAGCCAACATATCAAAGTAAAAAAGTTTAGGGTGGGCAACAATATATCTCATATACACCGTTTTTGGCAGGACGCCAAAGTACAAATTTTAGTTCGAAAACTGGGTTTTTTCAAAAAGCTTTTTTCAGCTCTGGTGAATTATCGGCTTGACCGATCTTGTCACTTTTTACAACAAATGTTTATTGCTACAAGTACTAAATACTAAAAGTATTCCGGCTTTCGAGCGTTGCTTCCTTCTTCAGCAATAACAGGTCAAAGTTTGAAATTTGGCAAAATGTTGCGAGGTGACCGTGCGCCGTTTTCGATCTAATAAAATTGGCAGCCCCTAGCCTAGCCCAGTTTTTTACCAATTATTAGGCTCTAATTGGTGCAAACTGTGGGTAAGTTTCGAGGGTTTTGGTTCTCTGGTTAGTGTGCTAGCAAAGTTTTCGTTAAGAAATAACCCTTATTTTTAGGCCTGAAAAGCTAGCTAAGCGCAGTAAAAATGGGGTCAAAAAAGTTTTTGTCTCCGATTTTGCCGAAAAGGTGCTTATAGGGGTTATTTGACCTGCTGAATCCGAATATGAAATCCGTTTTTCGATATTACGCTTCCTTCGTGCAGTATGCGCTTACAACTGTCTTAAAGCTTTTTGGAGCGATCGCCATCCATACTTCGGGAAATCAATCTAGCATTTCTAAGCTTTGGAGCGATGTTTAGTGATCTAGCTTTTTGCACATTATGGTACACTCACTGGCCTATAATGCGCAAAGTTTCAGCCGATTCTGCCACAGTACTTTGGAGTAATTGACTCACATCTTCGAAATGGCACCAAATAACAGCGACAATATCGATAATGTAATCTAGCACTGCGAACGCAGGGATTAACGAAATCACGTCATCTTCACACAAGTTAAGCCAGATACTTGGAGTATTAATTGGAGCAAAGTTGTGCTCATTTGGTAAACCACAACTCATTAGACGTTAGTTAACCTCCACCCGTATAGACCTACAACACCCAATTTTTCGCACTTTGATTGTATCTCACAGAAAAGTATACATTAATCTAAGGATTAGTTTACACGATATCAAAGCACTATATGTCAGAACTATTTCTGGAAAATTTGGGTACCGTACCTTGCGCATAGCGATCAGGGCGAGGCGAAGTTTGTGTATGTGTCATGTAGAGCTTTGGACCGACAGCACCAACTTCTGATGGCTCCACAGCTCGCTACGCTGCATGAAATTCTTTCAAACTTTAAACTATTTTATACTAAACCTAATACTATTATGTGGTAAAAGACTAGCTAGCTTTTCCAACATTGAACTTTTAGTGTTATTCGTAGCCCCCCCCTTAATTCCAAACGAATAGTCAGTAAATAGTTGGCTGATCCATTGTTTCTTTTTCTTCTTCCTTTCAATTTTGTCGTCAGCAGATTCAATAATTCTAACACGTAAATGTTCCAATTTATGATTATGTTCTCTGAATCAAATGGGTTCCCATGGTCCCAAGCTGTCCCTACCCTCCCGCCACCGGTCCTTCTCCCCAGTCCTCCCCCAGGTGTCCCGACAACGTCCCAGCCCCCCGTCGTCCCCCCGACTCCCAATTTTCAACATTTGCGTCCTTTAACTTTATCGGAGAGGAGGAAGCGTCGAAGCAACAGGAACTGCCTGATGAAGGATCCCCGTGGTCCGAAACCGGTCGCAGAGTAAAGGTGGGTCTGTAATTTTGGGTGTTCACGTTTTGGCCATATATATTTATTTGATTACTTCAGCTAGAAAGCAGCAATCGGGGCAACTAAAAAATCGTCCCTGGGTATATTTGTGCAGAACACATTTGTTCAGTAGCAGCCCTCCAGCTTGCATGGTGAATGCTCCACAATCTTTGGAAAAAATTGGTCGTGTTTTTGCAAAAACTACAATTTTTATGATAGCAGCCTACAGGATAGCAGTTGGAAGACGATCATGAGTCGGATAATTGGTCCCTGTGAGCCTTCAGATCGACGCCCTTAGTTTGATTTTACGGCTTGCGTAGTTCAAGAAATGTTGGATTATTTGATTTCTGCAAAAATTACAAGTTTTCGACGCCAAAACAAGAAAATCAGCTATATCTCACGGTAGAGAAAAGCTAGAATCTTGCTTTACAAAGCAAAAATGTGAAGCTCAATGGGATCTTTCGAATGAACATAGTCGTAACTGTATAGCCGCTGCCAAACTTCCAGAAATTGGGGAAAACCGTCCTGACCGGAAATCTCGAATTTTTGAATCGGGATTGCGCGGAGCTTCAAACTTCTTTCGGAAAGTTTCATCAAATTTCATCTTGATTTACGCCGCCAAACAATAATATGTGCCCAAAAGGAATCACCACCTTAAGTAAGTTATGTCAATAAATTATATATAAATTTAATAAGTAAATTACTAAACATTATTAGTAAGTAAAGAACTACTGACGAGACGACATCCATAAATCAACATACAATTCTGACAGCAAACAGAAATTTCAATTTTGTCTACACACTACCAAAGAAAAGTTGCCAAACTACCATTATACACTCATCAGCATAAGTATACAGCGCTGTATGAAAGTACCTTATTTTCACACTTTCTCAGCAATTTTTTCTTGCCCAGATCATAGATCCGCAGTAGGCGGCCCACGGCAATCAGAGCCCGACCACGAAAGGCTATGATGGCTCCGGGAACCTCATCAACGAGGGTCTTGTGGACCAGTTCCAGTTTATCGCCCCGCGCCGACAGCCGGTAGGTCAGAATGGCCCCGCCGTCCAGCTGTCGTGGACGCAGCTTCAGGCCGCGGGCCACCCCCACAAGAACAAAGGTGTCCTCTGGCTGGCAAGAGAATTTCACCAGACCAATGCTGCAGCAGAAAAAAAGCAGAAGAATGGAAAATAAAACGCAAATCTTTATGAAAAAATTTGTATGCAAATGTAATGTCCTACATAAAACTCAGCAACTGCACACAATAATGCAACTACAGCAAAGGAAGGGAATTTGTAACTAGAGTTTAAGGAGGCTTCATTTTTCTTCTTTTAATAAGCTCTCAAAATAAAGACCCTAATATTGTTTACGTTTCCGGGGCAACTGAACTTTAATCACCCAAAACGTTGGAGCTGCATAATGTATGTACGTAAAGTCTCCCGTAAGAAATGAACTGTTCAAAATGAATATGAAGGTTCCAAAAATAGTCGATTAGATATTTCAGGCTAATGACGAAAGTTTACTACCGTTGAGTGAGACGCACTACACAACTCGCTCGCTCGACACGAAAGCAAAGCAACAAAAAGTAGCAAAAATTCTGACCTCTTCAACAAAATTCGATTGGTACACAGAAACCCCCCTCCCCCAAAGTATACACTTGAAAAAACACCCTGTGTTCACTGCCCCTCCCCCCAAGATTTTTCCTACGTCACAAACCTGAAAGCAGCCTCATTCTGTTCCAAATGAATCTCATGTAGGGTTGCCTGCTCCTGCAGTGGATTCAGGATCCGAACGATGGAGGCCCACATCCCAGATCCGGCTTTGGGCATCCCGAACACGGATTCCGGCAACTGTTCGTTCAGAAACTGGGCCGCCATTTCCGCTGCCAGGTCCTGTTCCTCTTCACCGGCCACTTCCACCATTTCCTGAAAACGAATGAGAAAGATAATATTACCTTAGTGGACTGGCCATTGATTATTTAATTATGTAAAATCATGTGAAGAGGGATATACGTAAACAAGAAAAAACTGGGATGAACTAAACGCTGTGAACCCCTTCTGTTTTCATCATAGAACCCCTGTTTTCCAAACACCGCAAAAAAACAGCCAACAATTCAGAGGGGGTTTTCTCGTAACAAAAATTGTGGGCATGTGCGTGCAAGTGGGGGAAGACCAAAATTGGAGGGGACCTAAAGTGGTCTACAATCACTGAAACATCAGTAAAATAAACCTGTTTTCTGCACATTACACTGTTATAGCTAAGCTGAAAAGAGATCAAAAATTCAATCCAACCACTTAAAAACAAACTAATTTTAAACTGAGACAGTCTGTCAAGTGGAAAATTTTTGAAAAAAAATTGACCAAAGATGCTTTAAATTTTTAATTAAGTTCTGTTTACCTCAGCCATCTGCTTTTTTCGCATCATTTTGACCTGATCCGTGTAGGCGTTGTGATCCGTCTCGATCACAATCAGGTTACCCGACTGCGGGTGGATCACAAACTTCCGCGGCGTATAGTGCAGATCCACTGAGACCTGATTGAAAACCGCGCCCAGCTTTTCTAGGGCCAAAATTCTGGAAAGAAAATAACCAAAGAAAAACAGTACACACACGGACAGTGAAGGAAATAGTGGTAAATGAAGGTTGCACCCGCTGAAATAACATAAAATAGAACATCCTACAGTAAGTATTAAATTGACTAAAGGATCCAGGGAACTTTATGACGGCAGGGGCGCGCCCCCCTCCCAGGAGAAATGTTTAAGTTTTCCGCAGGATTGACTGAGGGGCGCAGCCAGCCGAAGTTGAAGAAATTTTTCGTTTTTGAAATAAAATTTTTCCTCAAATCTGGAAACATGAAAAATGAAAGAGATAAATGGAAAAATGATCGTTTCACTCAAAAAAACCGATAATAAACTTTCTAGAAATATATTACACATTTTCCAGCAAAAACCGGCGCTTTCTTCGAAAATATGGATGCATTTCCAGATTTACCCTGCTAAACCCAAGAAATATGCAAGAAACGTGAAGTTTCTGGATTTTCCCAATTTTAATGTCTTTCCAACTATATTTTCCTATCCTTAAATTACAACCATCGGGCGCCCCACCTAGATCCGTTATCGTAGGGCCTTTTCGCGCAGCGAGTTAAAAGAGTTAAAATTAACCTAATCCATTTGGTGCACAGGGTTAAAATAGTTGAATAGTTCAATTTAACTCGCCTGCAGGGTTAAACAGACAAAAAAATTTAAACTCCACTCGTTTAACTCGTGCGCGAAAAGGCCCTTAGATAGCTGTTTGAAAGATAGAGGTTAACCCCAGTACCAAAATGTAATCACAAAAAAAGCAAAAACAGATTTTAGGGTACAATATGTATGTATATACCTCAAGGTATTGGTGGAAATGGCCACAATACCCTCCGGGCACTGTTCTGAGGTGAAGCCAGAGGCATACTCGAGGGTCTCGTAGCTGAGCGGGGTCAGATGGAACCGATTCTGATAGAAGTAGAGGAGCCAGGTACGGCTGGACATGGCCAGGATCTAAAAACAACCGAAAAAAATAAAGCAAGACTAAGCAAACACCCTAAAGCTATACGTATATTTCTGACAGCAAAACATTTAAAAAAACCACTTTAAATTTAAACTAAAAATATTCAAAATAGTAATGTTTAGAAAACGTTTACTCTCTGTCTCTCCTTTCATGATAACCCAACAAATAAACAAACCTACCGCATCGCTGCCCTGCATTCGAACTCGAAACAGTTTGACGCCCCGGTTTCCCAGATATCGAGTTCGCGTATCGCTCAAGTCACCCGTCACCGAGTCCAACACTGTTCGCAACAGTACACCATTCTAAAACAACGATAAAAATAACGGAGGGGAGGGAACCTACAATACACCGCAACCAAATAAACTGAAACCAAAAAAGAATGAGGTAAACGCTGGCTGGGCAGACTTTCTCGGACAACCAGGCAGGAGTTCCAGATATTAGCACTCTCTCTCACTCTCTCTCTCTCTCTTTCTCTCTTGATGCCTTTTCAAGAAAAAGGCCAGAGTAGAGTTAAAATTAAACTGGATCCTTTTCATGAAGGAGTTAAAACAGGGAAACTCAAGGTTGAATGGGGTTAAAAAGAGTTAAAACAGTTAATTTCAACTCTACTCTACCCTTCTAGCCCATTGGCTCTTTCCTGGTTCGAGCTTAGTGACTGCAGGGCAGGCGTTTTCCACTACTTCTCTATGAAACAATAAATTGAACACACGAAAAAAGGGACTGTTAAGTAAAACTCCAGCAATAGAGAATATTTATGTACACTAAAAAACTTTCAACTGTCCCTCAGCAGGATTTGCTTTGGATAACCCTCTTCGATAACAACAAAACACGCAAACAGCTAGCTAACCTCCAGTCCAATGTTTAGGAAAAAGGTACTCTGCGTATCGGTTCCAGTGCCCATTTCAATGATGGCCAACGATTCGGGAGAGGCTGGAAGGGCCTGCATACTCAGCGGCGCCAGACAATCCTAGAAACACAAAAACGCTTAATAAAAATCAACAAAAAACCCACAATACTTTGCCTTCACCAACTCTCCCAGAAGGTGGATAGATAAAGAAAAATAAATTGCCAAAATCAAATCAAGCCCTAGCAGAACTACAGCAGTACAATCGGAAAAATTAAGTGATTCGGAAAAACCTGAGTTGCTGACACCCGTGGCGTATCCAGGATTTTGACAAGGAGGGGGGGGTCAACCTGAAAAATAGCGGGAGGGGGGGGGCCCGGACCTAATGTTTCTCAAAAAACCGTAAAATATGGGCCAAAAATAGTTAAAATTCTAACAAAATTTCCGAGAAGGGGGGCCGGACCTTCTGGATACGCCCCTACTGACAACAGATTCAACAGGAAAAAACTGCTTACAGCGGGATCCAGGGAAATAATTCGAACAGTCCTATCGGACAGGCCAACGGCGAGAAATCGGGATCGCTGTTCCCCGAGAGGGACCTGACCCAAGGCCATACAGACCACGTCGTTGGACAGCTCCTTGCGCTCCGTGTACTCGTTCAACTGACCCGTCTACAGACAAAGAAAGCAAGAAAAAAACAACGTTATGTACGTATTATATAAAATTTTTGCAGTAAATACAATCATTGAAAAAAACAACCTGATGTACACAACGTTGAGCAAAAACGTTCAAATTGTACATAAAGCTGGATGCAAAAAACTGATATGACCATCTACATACAAATTATTATGCTACGACTGTTATCTACATAACTAACTTACAGTATCCATTTCAAAGTAGACCAATTCGCCGCCTGTCAGGGCAATGACCACCTGCCGAGAATTGACGGCACATTTCATGATGGTCTTCTTCCCGGGAGCTTTCCATTCGTTGACACGCTTGTCCGCGCGGATGTGTCGAATACCATCCGGATAGATCTAACAAATAATCCAAAATAAAATCAAAATTGCAAAAAAACACCATCCTCTTAAAACTGTGACAATTCTGGGCTTATTCTAGTGGGGGGGGGGGGTGGGCCCCCCCCCATAAACACCCTTCCCCCCCCAAATCGTCCACCCCCAAAAATCTCCCCCCCCCCCAAAAGTGGGTGCCCCTTTTGGTAACAATTTTTGCCTTGAAATAGCGCTATTTTTAGCATGTTTTTAGAAAAATTTTCGCCCCCCCCCAAGAATGACTCGCCCCCCGAGGGCCCCCCCCCAAGAAAAATTCCCTAGAATAAGCCCAGATAGTTAAAGTAAAATTAACGAGTATTGCTATAATTAATTTTTGAACACTCAACTTCATTATGCACAGTTAGTAAACAGCCGGCCTCTTTCAACAGAGGGCACAAATCTGATTAAAATTTCTCCAAAAAATGTATTTAAATTAAGACTATTATTAAAATCTAATGGGGTGGAGCACGAATTAACAATAGCTACAAATGCTAGACAAGACATAAAATTCCGTAAAAGATTGAAAGAAGTTTACCGGCAACACTATCCCCAGAGACAAATCCAAATTAATTCGCGAGTTTCAGACCCCACTCCCCCGGGTCCGCAAGAACCAAAAAACCCAGAAAAAATCCAAAAAAATGTCTAAAGGGACACAGCAATTCCCACCTAAACCAGCGGGTCGGCGTTTACATACGTACTTGAAGAAGGGCATCTTCACCCAGGAGGGAACAGGAAAGGGTTGGGGTTGTGCCGAGGAAGCCAGAGTCAGTCACTTCTTCCACAGTCTCGCCGATACTGAGGACTAGGGTAGCGTTCACAAAGCTCACCACAATATAGGCATCATATTCGTCTGAAAAAGCAGCACAAAAAATAGCACAAAATAGCACAAAAAAAATTTCTAAAAAAACTGACCAACACAACAAAGCAAATTTTTACTACGTATATACGCAAAAATACGTGTAAAGTGCCAGAAAAAATGAGAGACAAAGTGAAATCCATTGTACCATAGAAAACATCGAAAAAACAGTGAAGCATTGCAGTTTAACACTGAGTTAGTGCAGAGTAAACTGATTTAAAGAACCAAAACCCAATCCGGCAATGGGTAGCCTTTCTTACCTTCTCCATGTCGTTTGACAGTCCAGACAGCATTGGGATTACCGGGCAGTTCCGATACGGCCATTTCTGACACCTACAAAAACAACAACAACAACAACAACAACTGTTACAGTAATTATCACTAAAAAAGGTAAGGAAAAGAAAAAATCCCCACAATGAGAGACGGAATACATATACATACGTACATACTGTTCCAGAAAAAATCCCCATCAGAACATTTTTCGTTACTGCAAGAACAGCTGGGAATACGATGCTGATCCAAGCCCCCCCCCCTTCTTCAACATCAAACATTTCGATTCTTTGTCAAATGACGAGAAAAGACAGGTCACTCAAGACTAACCTCAAGACCATGTCGAAGAACCTTAAGGGAGGAGCGGGGTCCACGTCCACAGGCAGCATACAGCTGGGGCGTGTCCTCGTTCGCCAAATCCGCAATCTAAACAAAGTATGTATGTAGTTAAACGCAAATTCTACACAACAAAATGCATAATCATTCAAATACAAAACCAAACGTCAATTCAAAACAGTCTAGTAACAGTATAGCTTAAAACAAAGTTAATTTTTTGCGAAGTTCGCAAACTCCGCTAACTTCGCGAAGCAAGCGACATGTCGCTAAATTTAGAGAAGTTCGCGAAAAAGTTAGCTAACTTCGCAAAATCGTTAGCTAGCTAATTTGAGGGATTTTCTCCATATCTACCAAAAATTGGTAAAAAATTTAAAATCTAATTTGGACTCAAGATTTGTTGCCTTCGCGAAATTCGAAATTTTTGGTAGATATGAAGAAAAACCCCTCAAATTAGCAAGCTAACGATTTCGCGAAGTTCGTGGACTTTGCGAACTTCGCAAAAAATTAACTTTGTTTTGAGCTATACTGTAGTACGTACATATTATATAAACTAATTACGGGCAACAATAACCAGGTGGTGAGAAATGTCTTGTGAAATGTGAAAAATTGTTCTGCCAATTTATATCAAACAAACTTACGTTTCGGAACACAGAGAAACTCTTTTCTAACTGTTCATCACATTCAAAAATATGATGAACTCTTGCCGCCTACAAATATTTTTGCACAGACCTCTGCCAAGACAAAGATGGTCCCTAAAATTCGTTGTGGAGACGTCCCCCCCGGGGGCATACCTGCGAGTACATGATCGGCGACAAACTGTCCAGCTCATCGACCAACACCAGATTCTGCAGGGGTCGGGGGGCAAAGAAAAAGGTATCTCCCTCCTCCAGGGGCATGGCAGAGGAAAATTCGGGTTCATCGTCATCATCGCCGAGTCGAGCAATCTGATACAGATAGTGATTCCCGAATTCCGAGGCCACAAACAGGAAACCCGTTTTCAGGACACACATCGAGGCTGACACAGGGACCGTGTCGAAATATTTCACCTTTATTTCGGTTACCTAAATTAAAGAGGGAATAAAACTATGTGTCAGATTGGAAAGTGTGAACAAAATGACACAAAGCTTTAAATAAAACGACATTTTCTGCCAGATGTGAGTGATAAGTGGTTCTATGTTTCCAGTACTGAAGCTTAGACCTGTAATTCTAGGAACGTGGGCAAACCGAAAACTAACCTTAAACATTTCACGGACAAAGTGCTTTTCATAGTTCTTCTAGCCATTGAAACATGACGTGTCAATCTACATACTTTTACTTTAATACATTAATTTTACTTCTTAAAAAAGTCTGATTAAGGAACGTACTGGAAATGTTCAATAACTGTATAATTTTTAATGTCATTAATTTAAAACTTAATTTTAAAATTTAATTTATTGCTATTTTCAAGGCAACTTCCCGCACCAAATCATCATCCACTTCCAGGGTGATCTTGAAGATATCGCCTTGTTCCGTTTGAACCAAGAAAAAGAACATAGACTAAAACAAGTACGGTATATATGCAAAAAGAACAGAATACAAAATAATACAAGAACACAAAAATAATACGCATAAGCAATTCTATAGTATTCAGCATAATACATAATATTTGAATAAGCGACAGGCGAGTCTATACAGGAATGCAGCGCTATTAAAGAACCCATAATGTTCCCTTCATAATTTATAGATTTAACATTGTTTTAGTTATAACTCACAAAACAGAAACTACGTACATCTTATGCGATACCCCCCATACCTTAGTCTTATGAGTTGCACTGCAAACAATGATCATTCCTCGCTCAGGATCGTCCAAATCATTCTGAAATAGAAGAAAGCAACAACAAAATGTGACTAGACATTACTAGAAGCACCTCAGTTGGTAATAGAGTGCTATTGCCGGCTGTTCTAATTCTCATTCAATTCGCCTTTTCCATAGCTATGTACAACCACGGGACAAGTAAAAGCTTGCAGTCAGCGTTGAATAATAAAAGGCAAAATTAAGAGAGTAAGCTTTAATATTTCCAGGCAAGGGCGGCTGCTGCCACCCCCCCCCATAACGATTCGAAGGTAGGGACAATTAAAAGGCGAAAAATATACAAGGGGACAAAAACCAAAAAGACATTTCGGGTGCAAAAACAAAAAATTTATTGAACTCCGGGGGGGGCTGGGCCTCCAAGACCCCAGGGTGGAAAATAGTTTCCAATGAGGGCCCACCCCCAGTCACGATTATCCTGGAACGGTGCGAACTCTACTTACCAAGTTTGTGGCTATTTCCAAAAATTTATGCGCCCTCGGCACTCAGATTTACTCCAAGCAATTTCCGCTTCTTGTAGCTTGATAACCTTTCCATAGCAATTTCTTGACATTTGCAAAAAAAGGTTTCAACTGTCAGCCCCCACCCACCCGAAAATTTTTTGAGGTCCGTCCCCCTCGATAAAGTTTTCTATTTGAGCCACTGGTCACTACGAAGTGAAGCTTTCAGCACAAAAGGTGGAAAGAAAAACAAACAATGTTTGTTCTTATGGTTGTTGGCAACCAAATCCTACCCTTCGTCGAGGAATGGGACATCGAATATCCTGCTGATCCCCAAGATTTTTGTAGATTATGTAATTCTCACAGCAGATTAGAACACCACTGGGCCCATCGTTACCTCCAGGCACTAAATCAAAAGCACAACACAGATAATATGCGGTAAATTACTACTAGTAATTAGTAAAGTAATTAGTAAAGTACTCACTCAAAAATTTTCTGCAAACGCCCCCTGCATCATTGTGCATACAGATCGAAAAATTTCAGTTTCTGCTGAGTTTAATATTTGAAACAAAGCAAGCAAAAACATCAAAATGTAATGGCATTTTGGAGGAACGCATCAGAATATAAATTGTCAAAAATGCTAGCAAACAGTCTCTTCAACTGCACAGTCAACTATACTCTGGGCCTATTCTAGTGGGGGCTGCGGGAGCCCCAATAAAACACCCCCCAAACCAGGGGGTGCCCCTTTCGGTACCAAATTTTGCTAAATTTCCAAAAATGTTCTGGCGTCGCCATAAATCCTACTCAGTCTATGCCGTTTTGACAGTTAAATCTACCTATTTTTGGGACAGAAGTCAAGTTTTACAATGTATATATACCAGAAAACTAGAGCTACTTTTAGCATATTTTTAGAAAACATCTTCCCAGCCCTCCCCACCAAAAATTCCTTACCCTTAGTCGTTTGGGAACCCCCACCCCCCCCCCCAAAACAAATCCCTAGAATAGGCCCAGATATCTACGTATACAGACACTAAATGCAGGGAACACAGAAAACTGTCAAAAAACTACTGTCTACTGACCAGAAATCAGGAGGTTGGCATATTCGTTCAAGGGCTCGGCATACTTTCTGACGACATGATTCAGGCCCAGGTCAAGCTCGTAGAAGGTCAACGTTTGCTGAGTCTTCTCCGCTGCCTCGCCACTGGGATCCACATCCGATTCCTACAAAATGGAAAACAGGAAACTATGCTAAATGCTAAATCAAAGAGGAAAACCTATATAGTAAAACCACCAAGGCAGAACAGCAGGCAGTCAGTTTTGGTACCAAACTTTTCCTGGGAAAAGGACCAGGGGCCAGTTTCATAAAGAAATATTCTCGAGCACTGTATATACATATGTAGCTAAGCTATGCTGGAAGTTTTCGAGATCCGCAAGTCGCATTGTTAGTCACGTTGATAAAGTTCTCGAGTCAAGAGCTCTGGTCCATTTCGACCAGAGCATCTTTTGCCAACTTGCATTCAACTTGAGAATATTTAGCATTTTAATTTACAATTTTTTATTCCCGCATCAATAATTTACACAGTTGACTAAATGAATCACCACAAAAATGCTAGTACATATGTATATACGTTTACACATAATTTTTAATACAGAAAACGTTGTTGTCACTGAAAACAGACTACCCGAAAAGGTTTTAAATGAAACTGGCCCCGGGAGACCAAACTAAATTTAAGAAAACCCCTTTTAGACTGTCTAGTCTAGATCAAGCATACTTCTGTTCTAATCTATGTTCTTTGGGGGCATCCTTTCATCGCTAAGGTGCGTAGATGATTGGCCTTTTCTTGCCACGGGTTCAGTTAAATTTAAACGTGAATGTCAGTGACCCACCCTCATAAAAATGGTCAGTGAAATGGCAATTTAATTTGGCCAGTGCAGTACCGTAGTATTAGACAGCAAGCCTGCAGTAAAGTGTGTGAACTAGTAGATACTGTAACGCAGCAGGAGCACAGTATCACAAGCTCACCTCATAGTCAATCTCCAGACAGGCAAACATGGGATTCTCAAAGCCGGCGTCCACACCCACCATGTGGAAACAGACAGTGTTGGACTTGTGCGCCTCCAGCGGGGAGGAGATGGTCAGTCGGGCCGCAGAGTCACGATTCATAATGTAGACCAGTTTCTGCTTCTCTACCGCACCTAAACGAAACTCCCAATACCAAAAAAATAACATTCAACAAACAAATTTAAAATTTTGTGTACAAAATTTAAGTATACAGTATATCAGGGTATTTTTTACAGGGGGGGGGGGGCGGCCCTCCCCCGAAATGGACACCCCCCCCCCCCCGAAAATGCCTTCCCCCCCGAAATAGCCCCCCCCCGGGATTTTGGTCTGCCCCCTTAATGAGGTCTACATTTTTTCCAAAAATAGTCAAATTTTCAAAAATTTTCTGGCATTTTTGAGAACTTTTTGTGTTTCACCATGCAAAATACGCCAAAAAATACCATTTTTGGCTGGTTTTTGCAAAAAAATCTTCCCCCCCCCCGAAAATTTGTCCCCCCCGGGAAGCCCCCCCCGGAAAAAATCCCTAAAAAATACCCTGGTATATATAGCTCAACACAAAGTTAATTTTTTGCGAAGTTCGCGAAAAAGTTAGCGAACTTCGCTAAATCGATAGCTAGCTAATCCGAGGGGTTTTCTCCATATCTATCAAAAATTGGCAGAAAACTTTTAAAATTTAATTTGGATTCAAGATTTGGTGCCTTCGCGAAGTTCGCATAATTTCGAGAAATTCGCCAAACTTTTAGCGAATTTCGCGCAGATTTTATGGAAGTTCGCCAACTTTTTGCGAAGTTCGCGAAAATTTTAGCGAAATTCCTTTAAACATCGTAAAATCCTCGCGAAAATCTCTAAAATCTTGACGAATTTCGCTAAAATATGCGAACTTCGCTAAACTTTAGCGATCTTCGCAAAGACACCAAATCTTGTCCAAATTAGGTTTTAGAATTTTTCCACCAATTTTTTGGTATATATGGAGAAAACCTGGCTTGTTTTTACTGGGGGGGGGTGGGGAAGGCCGCCCCCCATTCGGCGACCTCCCCCCCCATTCGAGGACCCCCCCGTTCCCAATGAAAAGCCCCCCATAAATTTCGACCTCCCCCCATAACCCCCCGTAACCCAAAAAATTGCCAATTTTTACCCTAAATTTTCGAAAAATTTTCCGGCTTCGCCGGATTTTTAACGTAATTTTCATTATTTTAGCGTAAAAAACACCTAAAATTAGTCATTTTTTAGCCATTTTTGGCATTTTTTGCACAAAAAACGTTAAAAATTAGCAAAATTTTTCCAAAAATATGCCCCCCCATTTTTGGTGAGCCCGGGGGGGGGACTTCGACCCCCCCCCATAAATTTTGGCCTAAAAACAAGCCAGGCAACCCCCCCCCCACCAATTTAGCTAGCTAACGATTTCGCGATGTTCGCGAACTTCTGTGAATTTAGCGAAATGTCTCTTGCTTCGCGAAGTTCGCGGAGTTTGCGAACTTCGCAAAAAATTAACTTTGTTTTGAGCTATACTGTATATAGCATGGAAACAGTATACAATGCTAAATATAAATATCCTGGATTTAAATCTGGGAGAAGGGCGAATTTAAACCTCTTCACACTGAATCTCTCGGCACAGCAGCAGTGTGCGTGAGTACCCTTTTCCATTGGTACCAAACAATGGCTTGGGCCAAATTTTCAAAACATTTTCCGCTGCGTTGAACGTTTCCCTGAATATGTAACTACTTATGTAACTATATACTTTTTGCGCCTTATGTTAACCTTCACAGTGGATGCTAAAAATGCAGTCTGATTCATATTATATAATGAAACGCCTAACAGAATCTGTACTAACGCACCTCCAGCCCGAGAGCCTCCTCCCCCACCCACAAGAAAAAATTGCCCAACACACGTGCAGCCTGCTTATCTAAAAATGCTACAATGTAACTCGAAAACCTTTGATACCATCTTTTCTGGCTTATCCCTATAGTTGGGGGGCGCACCCCATTCGGCGACCCCCTCCCATTCGAGGAGCCCACCCATAAATCCCGACCTGGCCCCCATAACCCCAAACATTGCCAAGTTTTACCATTTTTAACCTGAATTTTCAAAAACTTTTCCGGCTTGGCCGGATTTTTTACTAAATTTCACTATTCAGCTTAAAAAACACCTAAAATTTGTCGTTTTTAGCGATTTTTTGCAGTTTGTAAACAAAAACCCACAAAAATTCGAAAAAGTTTCCTAAAAATATCCCCCATTTTGGGTGAGCCCCCCCATCGATGGGGCCCCCCATGAAGCCCCCCCCCATAAAAAATTGCCAAGGGATAAGCCAGTCTTTTGACCAGTGACACATTAAACGTAATTTAATGTAATTTTTGATATTTTGCGGAAAATACGACTAAACAAGAATCCATCTTTCTTGCTGGGACAGTTCCGTAGCGTCATAGAGACCCTTCCAGATACCCGTGTCTCCAGCCTCACATTGCCAGAATGGTGAGGAGGAAGATCTTGCTCACCGTCTCGACTCCTGAATTGTCCAGGGCACACCCAGCCCCGGCTCAAAAACCTGGGTCCCAACCCTGCAAGAACCGGTACTCTGCTTCCTTCCTGATAGTGGGCTCTTCCCGAGGTCACACCGAGAACAAAAGAACTCGGGCTTATTTTTATTGGCGGGGAGGGGGGGGCCATTCCCATTCGGCTACCTCCCCTCCCCCATAGCCCCAAAATATGCCAAATTTTATCATTTTTATCCTAAATTTTCAAAAACCTCTCCTTCTTCGACGGATTTTTAACAAAATTATTACTATTTTCCTAAAACCCACTTAAAATCAGTCATTCTTAGCGATTTTTAGCAGTTTTTACACATCATAAAACCCGCAAAAATTCGAAAAGTTTCCAAAAATGTGTTCCCCCATTTTGGGTGAGCGCTCCCCCCCCTATGAAGTCCCTCCCCAAACAAAGTTTTGCCTAAAAATAAGCCAGGACCCCCCTAATCGACCTACGAAATCAACAACAATGACAACAAACCAGAATTTATTTCAATTTGACTTTGTGTACGTTGTACGTACCAATCATGATGGCACGCCCTTTTGGATCTATGGCCAAATACTGACCGGGGACAATACGACGACACCCACTCTTTCCAAATGTCTCCTGGTGAATCTAAAAAAGATCCAAAACAAATACTTATATTAAAGAGTACTCGTGATGGACACTGGATAAGATAATTTTTATATACTGATAATATCCGATTTGAGAAAGATATCGGGATATCCGTTTACATTTCAGACAAAATAATGAAAAATTAGTAATTTGTCGACAAACTTTAACAAATTTTAACATTTTTAAAATATTTTTCAATACTTTCCGTGTCCCTTCATGTAATGTTCGTGAACGTGTGTACGTACACTAAACGCGGCCTGGCTTATTTTTAGGCCAAAATTTATGGGGGGGCTCGAAGTTGCCCCCGTGGCTCACCAAAAATGGGGGGCATATTCTTGGAAAAAAATTAGCTAATTTTTTACGTTTTTGTGCAAAAAATGCCAAAAATCGCAAAAAATGACTAATTTTAGGCGTTTTTTACGCTCAACTTGTTAAAATTTCGCTAAAAATCCGGCGAAGCCGGAAAAATGTTTCGAAAATTTAGGGTAAAAATTGGCAATTTTTTAGGTTACGGTGGTTATGGGGGGAGGTCAAAATTTATGGGGGGCTTTTCATGGGGGGACCTCGAATGGGGGGGGGGAGGTCGCCGAATGGGGGCGGGCCCCCACCCCCCAGTAAAAATAAGCCAGCGCGGCAGCCCCCTCTTATAAACTGATTGCATTTTACCTGGGATTATTCAAGTGGGGGCCCCCATAAACACCCTTCCCCCCAGAAATCGTTCCCCCCCCAAAAAAGTGGACGCCCCTTTTGGTACCAAATTGTGCCCTGAAAAAAATTGCTCAGAAGGCCAGCTTTTCAAAAATTTTCGGGCTTCGCCGGAGATTTTTACTCAATGTTTACCCTTTTCAAAACTAAATCTGCTTATTTTTGCTATAAAAATCAACATTTATAGTCTATGCCAGAAAAATAGCGCTATTTTTATCATATTTTCCGAAAACTTTTCGCCCTCCCGTAAAATTCCTTGCCCCTCGGACTTTTGGGGGGGGGGGCAAGGAGCCCTCCCCCCCCAAGAAAAACTCCCTAGAATACGCCCAGTTTACAGTGGAAGTGAGCTAGCGTCAAGCGGGAACACAGCATAGATAGACTCAAAAATTGTGAAGAAGCCAGCACAGCACATACGTATATACGTACATACCTTGTCAAAAATATTCTTAGCTGCATTATACTCCAAAATGACAATTCGCCCAGAATCTGAGGCAACAACGATGTAGTCTAAAACAATGCAATTATACGTATAGACGTACAAAAACACAAAAACGTATCTTATCTACAATACAAACACGCAGACTCGCCATTGAACCAACAGAAAGCTGCCCACGAAGACAAACTTAAACTCTGGGTTTACTTTAAGCGGCAGAAAACTAAAGTGGGGATGGGAAACAGGGTGGGGGCTTCCTCCAATAGCAATACGTA
>JASAND010021951.1:0-31521 GCA_030248195.1 Trissonchulus latispiculum
GGTACTAAAATAGATTGCCGGCGCCTGCTGTAGTTGGTTAAGGAAATTAGCGAGTTTAGGGACGGGTCTACGAGTCTGACATGCGCACACTCACGAACCTAGCAATCTTCTATTGAGTCTAAATTTATCTGTTTACTGGCAACAACCAAACCTTTACACCGGATACTGGTTTTGTCATAAACACGTGTTTGCTCGCAGATTCGCTAGTTTTGTCAAGCTTACGGTAGGTAATTTATTAGTTATTTTTATTAATTGATCATTAACTTCAATTAAGTTAATGTAATTAAAAACTAATTCAACAACTTTGTAGCATTTTTTCTGCTGTTTCAAGCGATTCTATATAAAAATTGCTGCAGGTTACTCTCCTTCAAATTTTTAATTACATTAACCTAATTAAAGTTATAATTAATAAAAAACTAATAAATTACCTACCGTAGGCCTTATAATAATTAGCGAGTCGGCGAGCAGACACTTACGTACTTGTGTATGTACTTGGTACCATAGTCGTTCTGTATTGCATTGGATCTTACTATTTTGATTATTGTGCGGCACAATTAGTGTCTGTAATATCCCTATTTTATTATAATGTATTTTAACTTGCTACTTTGTTGTTTCACATTACAAAGTGCTAGAAGTTTGAGGCAGAAA
Source organism: Trissonchulus latispiculum (assembly GCA_030248195.1). Lineage (NCBI taxonomy): Eukaryota > Metazoa > Nematoda > Enoplea > Enoplida > Ironidae > Trissonchulus > Trissonchulus latispiculum. Next base: position 649 of record JASAND010021951.1, read on the forward strand.
GCTTGTTAGAAAGGACATAATCACAATAATCAGTTGTGAAAATGGCGATGGTGGAAAGTTTTCTTGGAAAATGTGTCCAATTAACCAAAATTAAGAAGATTAGCAAGTTCGCTGGGAGGCCATTTATCCTAGGAAAATGTGTCCGGGGAAATGTGTCCATATGCATTAAATGTGTGCAAAGTGGGTGCGCCTTTTGATAACAAATCTTGCCATGAAAAATTCGCTCAGAAGGCCAAATGTCATCAGCGGATATCCAGAAATTATTCACAACTTACAGTGCTGGTTCGGGTATTTGCAGCAAATTTTGAAAGATTGTGATTTGCTCAATTCTTGGAATTCAACGATAATTTTTATATCATTTTAAAGCTTAGAATGTGTTTGTTACAGGCTATTTTTTCTGCAATCTTTTAGTGATCAGGTAAGCGCAAGATTTTGATAATAATATACATTTTGTCTGATGTTCGTCAAAATTTTCAAGTTTGGATGCATTTCTCTCGAACGGAAGCAAAAAAGCGAACCCATGAAAAATAGCCCTCGGCAATTGTCCCAAAAATGCGTGTCTAAAGGCGTTTTCTAATTGGTTGAGGAGTTGAGAGTAATACGTGTTCAGAACATGAAAACATTCAAAACATCTGTTGCGATTTCCACAATTTCACGTTTTCATTGTGTGCATTGCACAGATGCCACAGAGAGCTCTCAGTTAAGCATAGCACGTGCTTTAGGACTACAAATATGATCAACAGTTGACTGACGGACCAGCGCTGTTGAAAAATGTTTCAAAATATGGCCAGTTTTGGACTTCGAAAATCAATTTTGCTGTTTTCTCTTAAACCGTAAGGAGTGGAAGAATAAATACTCCCAAGAGCAAAATTGTAGGTCTTGGCGAGACGATTCGAATGATTATAAGTTCCTTCCGTTTAGGGTATCCACAGTACAAGTTGCGGCGTATTAAAGCAAATTTCTCCAAAACTCAACTTTTCACGCCGCGACATTTCTAAAATCTTTTCTAGGATAAATGATGTAGTTGTAGCAAATTTGAATGAATTTCAAAGGCAATTGCGCTTTTAAATCCCAAAAATACACGAACCCGAACCAGCACCTTAAAGTTGACAAAAATGTTAAGAGTGTATATGCGTATTTTAGTGTCCCATTCAACTCTTGCTAAGCGGACAGTTTTTACTAGTAAAAAGTGGCCTATTTGCGAAAATTGGTAACCCTATAAATTTATGTCCCTAATTGGACACATTAATATCCAAGAAACGTTCTCCCTTAACACCATTTTCACAACTGATTACTGAGATTATGTCCTTTCTAGCATGTTTACTGCCTCAAACTTCTAGCAATTTTTATGTCTTAAATATGTCTATGTCTTGTCTTGCTGGAAAATAAAAAGTCGTTTGCTAGTTTTTAAGCCGGTTTTAATAGCTTAGTGATCTGGCTAGGCTAGGTACACTGTCCTCAAAAATAAAATGAAGCAACACGAGCAAGTAATAAGTACAGTAACGTGTAGGTAGGGAGAGTGTTTGAGATTTTCCGTTTCTGTAATAAGTATTAAATCAGATTAATCAACCCAAAACTAGGTTTAGAGCTTAGCAGCTCACATTCGACTACAGAGCATGTAGTGTGAATGTAGTTGGAATCTATGTCGATGCCGTGGGAATCTATGTAGCTTTTGCAGAGAATCTACGTTACTTTTTGTCGTAATCGTAGTTTTTAAAGGAAATCAAAACTTGAATGTTCATAGAAGCAAACAGGGACCGTATAAACAATTAAAATAAAATGCAATATAGAGCACAGTTGTTTAAACGGCATAATTTTCATTCTTCAAAAATTAACGGCTGGTCCAATTTACATGAAATTTTGAGTGCAGGGTGTGAGAAGTGTCCTGACTTCAAAAATTTCAAAAATTTTAAAATTCGAAGTTTTTAAATTTAACTTTTTTGTGTAGATTGGAACATGCTGAACATTTTTTATCCTTGCACCAACTTCTGAAAACGTATGCTTCGTTCAGTATGGTCATCTTGCTGTACAGTTTTTGTGACCTGGGCATCCGGTTAACGGACATGGACCGGATGTGACCCGATTTTCGGAAATGTTTTGAGCCAAGGACCAATATACTAGAGTATGAAATAATTAGCATTTTTCTTCCGAATCTGAAGCGTTTTTATCGATTTAGTATCCGGTAACCGGATATAGACCGGATATGATGGGTTTATCGGAATCTCCTCCTCCTGAGGATTCTAAAAATATATACTTTATATAGGCTACCATCAAAGGATAACTCAGGACTGGTGCTGACTGTTCGGTTCCAAGATTTTTTTTCAGACTTTAGTTGGAAGCGAAAAGGGAGCATATATATATACTGCAGGGTTTTTAGTTTCACGATTCGCGCCAGGAAACATTTTACTTGTTTTCGAAAATTGCTACCCAAGAAATTAGCATTAAGATTAACATTCTAAGGTTTTATATAGGAATGGGGAATATGTAAATCATTGATTAGTATTTTCAATTGCTACAAGAATAGTGACAATCAGCTTTTCGCTGCAATCAGTAATATGAATAAAAACAAAACGCAGACAAACGGGGCCTGGGGGCGCGACCCCCCAGCAGTATATTGTAAAATATATATTACGGTTGAAAACTATTTTGTCTGGTAACTTTTGCACTAAATTTTCTTGCAGTTAAGCTGATGTCTAGCAGCATTAGGCTTGCTTTCCCAAATTTCATTTTCGTAAAGCTAAAATTGTTGTCGCCATGATGCAAAAAAATGCCAACCCGAAGACGAACATAATATATAAAAATTTCCTTTCCCAGAAGGAGTCAGATTAGGTGGATAGTTTCCATCTCGTTAGAGAATTTCGTGTAAACCTAAAGCTAGCCTGGCTTTTAGTAAGCATATTATAAAAGAACACAACGTATGAAACGAAAATATCTCATTATATCGTATTTTAGTTGCAAATGAAGCTTTAACAGTAAAATATAATTTTATGATTTGAAGCACGAAACAACAAAATGTTAGTAAAAATAAAATGACCAAGAAATTCGTATTAAATTGCTCAGAATTATTCACAAGAATATTTTTGAGTACGTGTTTTTTGTTGATTTAAGTTATAAATCAGTATTCTTAATTATTTGCACCAAATTTAATTGTAAAGGGTACAAACGCACAATAGAATCATGTATTCAAAAAATTGTTTATATTTTCTGAAGCAGCAGATTCCAACGAACATTTTCGTAGCTGACACTTACGTAATAAACAACTAGAAGAAAACGTTACATGCAAAATAACAAAATTGAAATGATTAGAAAATTACAATTTATTTATTTATTTATTTATGTAGTCACTTCCCGCCCGCTAGCGGTGAGCTGTCGCGAGGCCCCATAAAGGGACACCTGAGGTGGGCAGCAATGTGGTAGCAAAGCTGCCCACATCAGATGTAGGAAGCTTAAAACACGGAGAGTCACCCCCGACACCTTTGCGTGTAGAAAAGCTGAACAAACCACAAAATGACAGTACAGGAACCGAAACACCAACACCCGAGATGTCTTTTATAATTGTACACGAAATTTATGGGTTTGCTTTAGTGAGGAGGCTGCCCCTCCCCGTGTGGGTCATGCCGGACACCCCACATTTTCGTATTCAGCCATAGCTCTATACTCACCTGTAAGTGCCCGAAATATAGAGCCACTTTTCCTGGTTTATTTCAAAAAGGAGTAAGTGCCGACCATCCTTCAATTCTGTAACCAAGAGGACCCCTTTTAGGGAATCTTTTATGTATGTAAGCTTAAAAATTGCACTATTTTAAAAAAAAATCCCCAGAGAAGCCGACCCCCCCGAAAACGTAGCCAGATTTTTGATGAAAAACTGTCATTTAAAATTTTTTGTAGCACATGTGATATCTATATATCTATCTATTTGAAATTTTGTCTCTCTTAGTTCCTCCACTTCCCGTATTCAAATTTTTCGCCTAAAGCAAACCCAAATCTTTAAGGAAGACACTCTCTTGGTGGTACTGACATTAGTGGCCGGCCTCCGTTTAGTTCATTACTCAGTCTGCGGCAGATACACCGGATAGCGGGCAGGCTTACCTCATTACAATATTCCCGACTATGAGAAGTTCCGGAGCGTAGTTAGTCCGTTCCAGCGACAGAGACGAGCCATTGTCATGATATTCCACTACGTACCAGGATTTCTCCCACTCTCCCTTCGGAATCATACTTACCATTACGAAGACAAGATACATTTATATATCATGAGCCTATCTGGGAGTGATTCTATCTCGGGACGGCTTGGCTCAATGGTTAGTGGCGGATGCAATCCGCTGCCCCTTTCATGTCGGCGCTTTTAACAAATATATATATAGATAAACTGAATGACAAGCAGTGATGCTTGCCGTTAACATTTCCAGCTGAACAATTTTATTGCCAGACACAAAAGCAGCAATGGCATCACCGAAGCCATCACTCCCGATAGCTGAGAGCCGCCAGCCACGGGTAGAAAATTACAAGAAAATAACAAGAAAATGGGAAATGGAACAAATTTCTTTTATCACAATTTCACAGACCCTGTAACGTTTGCAGCATCACAACGAGGGGTTTCATAAACAAGAACTGTAATAGCTTTGAAAACGTTGATTACATACCGAACTAGTCCAGTGTGTAATTACATACTGGACCAGTTCAGTTCCGAACTGAACTGAATTACATACTGAACTACGACATATATACTGGAAAATTTATCCAGGAGACTGCTTTAAAAATACTTCTACTTTCGTGGGGCTCCTCAGTCCTCACCCACCCAAAGTTCCCGTTGGTTGCACGAGTTTTTGCGTAAATTCTACGCATATAAGCAGTCCAACTTAAAAATGTGCAACAGAAAAGTTCGATAGTTGGAATTTCAAGGGTGATCTAACTGGTCTAAATTAAATTCTTGAGACAATTTGCTGTAGTTTGGACGCAGCTAAGAGCAAACGGATCTTTTCAGAATAACCCACCCCAATCCCAGATTGCGCAAAACTTGATCAAGTGAGCTGAAATTTGGTATGGGTATGTTTTCGACCACGCTGAGTTCAAATGTCGCAAAATATTTTGATTTCGCGAAATTCTATTTTTTTCGATTCGTATGGGGGACCAAGGGGAACCGAAAAATTATGTGCGTATACCGATTATAAATTTACTAATTTGTCTTCGATTTTGCTGAAAAGTTGTGTTCAGGGGTTTTCGAGGTCGCAGAATACGAATCTGAAGTTAGTTTTTAGATTCAGGTTTTTGTTAGCTCAGTATAAGCTTACAACTTTAGCTTACTTTGAGCTAACGAAAAGCTGAATCGAAAAACGGACTTCAGATTCGTGTTCTGCGACCCCGAAAACCCCTATATACAACTTTTCAGCAAAATCGAAGGCAAAAAATTATTCGGTTACCCTTGGTCCCCCCTTAGAAATCGAAACAAATCCAATTACGCGAAATCGAAAAATTTTACGATATTTGAACTCAGCGTGGTCGAAAACATACCCACACCAAATTTCAGCTCATTTGGTCGAGTTTTAAGAACTTTGAGTGGTGGGGGGTAATCTGGAAAAGACCCGAATGAACTAAACTTAACTTTAAAGTTTAACTGTTTTAACCTGCAACTCATAGCTTGGATTTATTCTTTTTACTCTTTCCTTCAGAATCCAATTACGCTTAAACTTTATCCCCCCAAATTGAAACTAGATATAAAGTCTAGATATTTAAATTAAAGGCTTTTAATGCTGCACTGGCATTATACGTATATAACTTCAGCTGGAATATTCTACAGCTATACTGCATATATCATAACTTTAAAAAATCTGAAAATTCAAAAAATTTTAATATTTTAAAAAAATTAATGTGCATTAGCTCTCCCGAATCTTAATTTATAAGTTATTATTAAATTATTGTGTTGATCTGATCCAGCTCGTGGCAAGGATAGGCGGAAAGAAAAGATAAGTTTCTTATGCTTTGCTTCTGCTTCTGATGCTGATGCTTCGGCTTCGCCGGAAATTTTTTCGTAAAAATAGCTATTTTTAGCTTAAATCCTGGCATTTTTGAGCACTTTTTGCGTTTCACCATGCAACATATATACGCCAAAAATACCATTTTTTGGCTCATTTTTGCAAAAAAATCCCCCCCAAAATCCCCCCCGGGCCCGGCCCCCCCCCGGCAAGCCCCGCCCCCGAAAAAATTCCTTAAAAATACCCTGTTTAAAAAACCCCCTGGGGAAGGTTTTTCTCAATTCTGGGGTGAAATAAAACATTTTCCCACGGGGTCGGAACAACGGAGGTGGAGGGTCGCCAGAGCAAAATTGGTTGGTCTTGATTGGTTGGTTTGTTGGCTCAAATTTGAATTCTACGCCCCCTGAAAACCCCCTATGAGTCATTTTTAACGAGATTCGCCTTCACATAAACAATTTCCTACGGGCTCACCTCCCGAAAACCGGGTTCGGCGCCATAGAGGCCGCGTATTGAGAGCTACATTAAAATTTGTATTTTTACTGAAACCGCCACCCTCGAAAACCCCGTAGGCATATTTTCGCAAAATGTGGTCGAATTTTTTCCATCAAAAACCTTTTTACCCTTAAAGTGTAAGATTACCCAAATTTTGGAGTTTAAAACCCACAGTCTAATGTTAAAATTGCTGTATGGTTAGATGTTTTTATCATTAGAAACAGCTGGCAATGCAATTTTTGACATAAAAATGATAAATGTTTTGGGGGATTGGGGGGGTCTCCAGTTGCAGGGCCCTCCATAAAATGTTGAGGGGGGAGCCCCCATAGTTTCCCTGGAACTTTGGGTCTGGGGGGGGGGGGTAAATCTTGGCCGACCTCCGAAATGTGATGGGGGTACGCCCCCCCCTCCCCCCCCCCCGTATTCGGACCTCAGAAATTTCGAAAAATGGCCAAAAAATGCAAAATTTCCTGTAATTTAGCCCTTTTTTCATCAAAATAAGGCTTGTTCTTAACGTTTTAGGCGCTTTTGCACCGTTTTAAAGCGATTTTAGGTCAAAATTTTAGAAAAATTTTTCAAAAAATGACCATTTTTCGACCTAATTTAGCTAACTTTTTGGGTCCAAAAATCGTTGGGGGGGGTTCGGGGGGGGTAGCCAAAAGTTGGGGGAGGGTAAGTCAAAAAATCTGGGAGGGGGGGGGGTAAATTTGGTCAAAAATTTTGGGGGAGGGGGATATACCCCCCCCCCCCCCCCCCCCAAAGGAAACTATGGGAGCCCCACCCTAAATCTCCGTTACACCTATGCCCACAAATCGAATTTTCCCTCCCCCTCCCCCTTTTTATTATTTTTTTCAAACCCCCACCCCCACTTTCTTCGCCAGCCACACCTATGGTTTATTAGTAAACTTTATGAAACCTGTCAGTTTGATACTGCATTTGCAATGGCACATGAGGAGATCTCAAGAAAAGTTATTTAGGGCGGGTTTTTTATTTGTACTAACTAATAATACTATATATTTCAAACAGATAGTGTCAGAATTGCGTGACAATTTTTAAGACCTGTAAGGGGTGGGTTTGTCCCCATTTGCATATATTTGTTAGGGACTGTTTCCGGGGGGGGAAGATTTTTTGCAAAAATGAGCCAAAAATGATATTGCATGGTGAAACGCAAAAAGTTCTCAAAAATGCCAGGATTTAAGCTAAAAATAGCCATTTTTATGAAAAAGTCTCCGGCGACGCCGGAAAATTTTTGAAAATTTGACCATTTTGGAATAAATGTAGGCCTCATTAATGGGAAAGCCCAAAATCCTGGGGCGGGGGCCATTTCGGGGGGCCCCCTGTAACAATATATACCCTGGGGCCAGGAGTTCCGCTTTGAAGCTGTTGCAGGCAGCCCCTGCAGGAACAGAAATGGAAATTGGTTCTTGCAGTCGTTGCCACTCCACAAGAATGCCACTCCCTCCGTTGGAGGTGCCTCCCACGGCTGCTCCGTCGGTCCAAATTTTTACTTCCGAATTGGAGTGCTGGTTCAGACCTGGCTATTTTCAGGGGCGTATCCAGGGGGGTGGTCCAGGGGGTCCGGACCCACCCCTTTTTGGAAAATTTTTTAAATTTTTAGCTATTTTTGGGCCAAATTTGGTCAATTCTGGCAAAAATTTAGGGTCGGACCACCCCCTTTTCAAAATCCTGGATACGCCCCTGGCTATTTTTACGAAACAATCTCTGGCGAAGCCGGTAAATTTTTGAAAATTGACCTAAATTTTTTGGCAAAAATTTGGGCCTCCAAAAAATTCCGGGGGGGGGAAGCAAAAATCCCTGGAGGGGTGATTTCGGGGAGGGGAAAGGTATTTTCGGGGGGAAGGTCAATTTTGGGGGGGGGGGCCGCCCCCCCCTGTAAAAAATACCCTGATTTGTGGTATATCCCCCCGCCACTTTTTGATGTAGCGGTATATCCAACCTGGAACAGTGTAACTGGGTTTAGGAGAATCTTCTAAGTTCAGGAAGTATATACGATGGTATGTATAGCCATGGGGTGAAAAAGCCACCCCCTTTTTGGGGGTAAAACCCACCCCCTTTTGGGGGGAAAACCCATCCGCTTCCTGGGTCATGGGTTGGAGCTATGAGCTCCAAAACTTAGCAGCAGATAGCGCGACTCTTTCTAGCCTTCGTATGGAAAGATCAAGTATATAATTTGGTTGACTCCTGCTCATTTTCTGACATTTTGAAAATGACACCTATGTACTTTTTTGGTCCAACCATCCGAAAATTTGATAAAAGTTGGACCGATGTAACTTTTGACTGGGTTGGGCTAGAAAAACTTTGCAAATATCTGCAATGATGGAAACGCTTCCTCTTTGCACACAGCAAAAATTAGATTCATCCGATGCACCATTAGTCTGGCACATTGGCAAACGTGGAGGGGAAAACTCACCCATTTTCTAAAATTTTTTAGCATCTCAACATGGAAACAGTTCGGAGAAGTTTGCTTACCTGGCTTTCTTGAGGCTAAAAACCCTAAAAGTGCCATTTCGCTGCTGGAGGACCCAGTACAGCTCCAAGTGTGGATTTTAACAACCAATTCCACGTAAAAAAACCATATTGCACTTCACCGGAACATTTTTGTTCTTGTCCTATTTCATTTTTAAGGTTCTCAGTAAAACTTAAGCAAAACTGTTAAAGCTTTAAGACAGAAACTTTAAAAAAATCCCCCAATAACAATTACGTAATAGTCAACCAAGCCATAGAACAAGGAAGCTTGAAAAGTAATATTTCTTCATTTGGCGGAAAAACCCTCGTTCCCTACAAATAAAAATATTTTAGAAAGTTGCAGAAAGTTATCTGTAGTTTGTTATAAGCTGTTATGTTTGTTATCAAATTACATCATTTTTAGCATTTTTCAAAAATTGCCCAATGTTTATGTGTTAAACTTTATGAAAGCTGTCCGTTTGATGCTGCATTTTCAATGGCATTTGAAATCTCAAAATAGGTACCTAGATCGGGTTTTTTGATTTTTTATACCAGCTAAAAAGAGTTGAATTTTACACCGGAAGTGTCAGAACAGCGCTACGACAACTTTTGAGGCCTGTGAGGGGGTGGGTTCTTGGGGTTTTTAGGCAAAAATAAGTGGGGGAAATAAGATGGGCTAAAAATGCCAAAAATACAGTATAAAAAGCCTGTTTTCTACATATATATATATATGTCGTGCGTAAAAGTAGTTTTTGCGTAAAACTAGGTTTACGCAAAGAATCTTGCGTAAAACTAGGTTTACGCAGAGACGTTGCGTAAAACTAGGTTTACGCAAATTAACTTGCGTAAAACTAGGTTTACGCAACAAAATTTGCGTAATATTGTTTAAAATCAAATTTGTCATAACAACTTTCTGAAAAGTAGCTGTATACTTTCCAGTTTATTACAAAAACTATTTACAAACATCTTTGCATGGTATATATATAAATTCCAACTTTTCCATAAAATTTTCACACAACGATATTTATAAATTTAAGTTCAAATTGAAGTTTTTCTAAGAATTGTTCAATAAGTTACAGCAATGTTTTTATCTAGCATAAGTATGAATTTTTCATAAAAATATAATTTCTATCTAATTATTACTGCATTATAAATTCTAACTTATTTATTTTTCCATAACATTTTTATACAAAGATATTTATAAATTTAAGTTCAAATTCAAGCTTTCCGAAGAATCTTTAAAGAATTTACAGCAATCTTAGCATACGGAATGTGAAATTTCCCATAAAATATTGTCAATGTTCGACCAGTGACCAGTATTATTAATTTCTCATAAATATTTTTTAAGTCTCTCATTTTTTCCTTATTTTTCAAAAATAATTACTATTATTTCGTAGTTCTTTTTCCTATTTCCAGCAAAATTAACTGTTTGAAATTTGAAAACTTCAATTTTAACTCAATTTTATAAATATCATTGTGTAAAAATGCTATGCAAAAATTAGAAGTTAGAATTTAGACTGCAAAAATGTTTGAAAACAATTTTTATAACAATTTGATTTTAAACAATACTACGCAAATTTTGTTGTGTAAACCTAGTTTTACGCAACAGCTTTGCGTAAACCTAGTTTTACGCAAGTTTATTTGCGTAAACCTAGTTTTACGCAACGTCTCTGCGTAAACCTAGTTTTACGCAACGTCTCTGCGTAAACCTAGTTTTACGCAACGTCTCTGCGTAAACCTAGTTTTACGCAAAATTCTTTGCGTAAACCTAGTTTTACGCAAAAACTACTTTTACGCACGACATATATACTGCTATAACTAGAATTAAAAGTGCTCAAAAATTAAGTTTTGGCACCAAAATAGACGATTTTGACCAAAAAATTCCGGCGGAGCCGGAAATTTTTGAAAATTTTGACCAAAAATCTTAAAAATTTGGCAATTTCTGGGCACCTTAGGCTTAGGGTGAGTGGGGGAAGCCCAAAAAGTTAGAGGGGGGAAGAGATCGAGTGGGGGGTCCCAACCCCCCCAGCAGAACGCCCCCCCCCAGCCCCCCAGGGGTTCCCCCCATTTGGGTTTCGCCCCTGCTACATTTTGCATTATACCGGCCTAACGGTACAACCTAGAGAAGTGCAAATGAGCTTAAAAGAAAGAAAGTATATACGATGAGTAGCATAAAGTTCTCATCTAGCCCTTATAATAAAAAAGTTCCAGCCAAAATCCGAAAATGTTGTTTTCCCCCCATGGCTACACGTACACACGTGACGTATAGTCAATCGGGAAAAAAGCCACGTCAAAATTTCGGGGAAAAAAGCCACGACCGCTGTGGCCTGACGGATGAAGCTATTGCAGTAATATTTGGCGTGTAGAATGGCGGCCTCAATATAAGCCCACACGCCGATTTTTAGATTTTTAGCTCTCCTCTATAGTCAACAGCGGGGTCGACATTTTTTGGAAATTTTTTTTTCCTGAAAAGGCGGGAAAAAGGTAATGTTTCAAAAATTCATAACTTTAGTGTCAATAGCGCTATCTGAATAATTTCTATTGCAATCAAGAGAGAACATGTCTGGCTTTGTCCTCATACAACTGCAAACAGTTTAAGATGTCACGTTGTCTGTGGGCAGGCGTGGCTTTATTTTACCGATGATTTTGACCCATCGGGAAAAAAGCCAGTTGCTTGCGAGACCCATAGTGAGCAGTTTTTCTGTATTTCTGGCATGATAACTATTTTGAAAATAATCAGCAATTCAAGTTTTACAAAGCAATACCGTTTTTAGGTGGACAGTCCCTGAAATGAGCAACTTTTGGACTAATGTATGTATGTGCGCCGTTTGCCCGTCCGAGCATAGCGCGGCAGGCCGAGGGCCTGCCGTGGTCAGGTTGGTGGTTCGGGTTAGTGAGATCGTGGATTAACATCAGGGTAAAACAGTTAGTGGTGCTGATTGGGTAAAGACCGAAGAGTCCCGGGACTGCCCAGGCACAGCGAGTCTATTGGAGGCAGGAGGATTGGTGGCGCCGCGCCTGAGAGACGAACCTATCCCGGCGCCCGCACCGGGGGCATATGTCACGTCAGTCGTTTTGACCGCTGTACTCCACATTTCATCCTGAAACGAAAAAAGAGCATTACGAATTCATTGGAAAACACTATTTTGTGGTTAGCCTTCGTTTTAGCAAGTTTTAGAAAATTTGTATGTTTACGTTATATTTGATGAAACCTAGCTCGTTTATGCTGCAAACTAAAAAGTTCTATTTAATGCTTTACGGAGGCAATTTGCCTCGGAAAACAACAAATCTAGGGTAAATAAGCGACGCTGAATACGTTGGAACACTCTGAATTGGTCCATGCCTTCAGGATATTATGCTTCGACCAAAGTGGCTTTTTTCCCGATGTCTGGCTTTTTTCCCCCGATTTTGGCTTTTTTCCCCCAGCAAATAAATCACAAAGTACTCTCTATTGCTACAGTCCAGAGAAGGCATTAATACATGAAAATAATCCGTAGGGTTGCCATTCTTCAAACTATAAGAGTTTTCCCATAATTCCAAAAAATGAGTTCTACACGTGCAGAAGTTTGAAAAAATGGCGTTTTTTCCCGATTGACTATATAAAAAATATATATCATAAGGGGTCGCGGCTGCGACCCCTATAATATGTGTGAAAAGTGGCTGGAGACACGACAGGCTGGAGAGTGTAAAATAAGCTGCGCAGATCCTGCGCAGATTTCATGCGCAAATTGTAGAGCGCATCGAGTTTAGTATGTCTGTGAAGTTTCAGCCCCGTATCACTTACCGTTAAAAAGTTGCGCCCCGGACCGGTTATGGCGGCGATGTTTTTTTTCCGGTTTCTCCTATTTGATGGTTGTATTGTACATAATGTTCGCCGCTTTCACGTGATCTGCAGCGGTGGGCCAACCTAAAGGGCTATGGGGTCTAGTAGTACCCTCTAAAGAATTTAAGAATCACAACTTTTTTGCGCCGCAGCTGCGCCACAGCGCCGCAGTGGCGCCGCAAAGTCTGCTCATAGCGAAACGTGACCATTTTGTGGTCGTCGCTTAGGTCGAACGTTACGAGCTGGAGCTGATTTCTTTTTATATTCAAAAATTACATATATTGAACTAACTAACGGTCCAGGTTGCGTTTCTCTATCACTTCTCTAGCGACCACAGTTGCCCGTCAAAGATGGCGAAAATTCGAAAAATAAAAAAATCGAAATTTCTCGGTATCTATTTAACTTTGAAAGCTCAAATCTTCCATACAATGGTTTTCTGGCACGGAGAATCGATTCCCGCAGTCAGTTTTACCGTCAGACCCAGCCATCTTGCTGGGCTGGTTCCACTTTGCCGTCGGGAGGGTCAAGTCGGAAACCGCTTCCTGGAGGTCCATAGTAGGCTCTACCCGGCCTCTCAAAACTTAGTCTATAGGGGTTTTCTGGTGTGCCCAGCTCATTTCCGATATCCGTTTTGCCGTCCGACGTGTCTATATTGTTGGGCTTGTTCTACTTTGCCGTCGGGAGGGTCAAGACGGAAACAGCTTCCTGGAGGTCCATAGTAGGCTCTACCTGGCCTCTCAAAACTTTGTCTGTAGGAGTTTTCTGGTGTGCCCAGCTCATTCCCGGTGTTCGTTTTGCCGTCCGACGTACCTATTTTGCTGGGCTGGTTCTACTTTGCCGTTTGAAGGGTCAGTCGTGTGGGAGGCTCAAATGGTCGAAAATAAAGTTTGTCAAAAGTGGTCAAATTTGGTATCAAATGAAAGCCCTAAGTGAGCTGAGCACTTTTGTCATAGAACTGCGTACCCAAAGTGGCTGTAGAGTGCTGGGGTGGGGACTTAGGCGATTTTGGGTCAAAAATTAAATTTTTCAAAAAAGTGGTAAAATTTGACAAGACAAGACAAGACAAGACAATTCGTTTACTTGAAAAAGAAACGATAAACAAATTAGTACATAAATTTTATTAGCATCGAACAAAAAAAATGGTTATAGTTCAATAATTACATATATACTCAAATGTTTATAATTAATTTCAAGAAGGACGAGAGAAGACCAGCACTGGTCATCTAAGCCCCCGCCCTATCAAAAAAGCACCCAAATTTAGTTCTTCGATCGTTTACCTGAAAATATTTACAGTGGCTGCATTTACAACTTCTTCAGGCAATGAGTTCCAAAGTCTAACTACACGCCAACTAAAGAAATTCTGCGTTACAACTAATCGCGGTCTTTTAATTGGTTTAAGTCGAAGTCCATGCCCTCTAGTCCCACCATCTGGACAATACTCAAAAAAGTCAGAAAATTCCAAATCAATTAGATGTCTAACTATCTTAAAACACAACACAGCATCATTTATTAGTCTACGATATTCCAGACTGTGCAAGCCCAAAACTCTAAGCCTCTCAGTGTAAGATAAATTACCCATGCCTCTCAAACGTTTCGTGAACGATCTCTGAACATGTTCTACCTTATCTATGTCCTGCAACAAATACGGTGACCATACCGGTGTATTATACTCAACAAGAGGCCTCACATAAGTTTTAAACACTTTTACCAGTAAACTACGATCTCTAGTTTGAAAAGATCTGAAAATTCTAGACGCTAGAATTTTGGTATCAAATGAAAGCAATAAGTGAGCTGAGCAACTTTTGTCATAGAACTGCGTACCCAAAGTGGCTGTAGAGTGCTGTGGTGGGGTGGGGACTTAGGCGATTTTGGGTCAAAAATAAAAGTTTTCAAAAGTGGTAAAATTTTGTATCAAATGAAAGCCCTAAGTGAGCTGAGCAACTTTTGCGGTGTCGGATTTATGCCTTTCTCAACCGGAAGTTAAAGGATAGACCTAGGCCCAACACACGTATTATCGCCTTTTGTGCGGAGCATTTTTGTTACTTGTAAAATAAAATATATATACGTACAGGGGCGCACCCAGGATTTTGAAAAGGGAGGGGCCGAACCTGATAATTTTCCAATTTTTTAGTTTTAAACATTGACAATAGCTCAGTTTTTTGCTTTCTCCCCAAAACGTTTGGGGGGCAAATCGGATAAAAAGGGCGGGGTCGGAACCCCCAAAACCCCTCCCCTGGGTGCGCCCATGTATACGTATATATATTACGTCCTGGGTTTACTTTAGGCAAAAATAAGTGGGGGGGAGAGGGGGGTCGCCCCCCCCCCCCCCACTGGTGGGGGGGGGTCGCCCCCCCCCCCCACTGGTGGGGGGAGGTCGCAAAGTGGCGGGAAATAAAATGAGCCAAAAATGCTAAAAATGCTGTATAAATAGCCTGTTTTCCACATACACTGCTATAACTATGCTTAAAAGTGCTCAAAAATCAAGTTTTAGCACCAAAAAAGGCGATATTTCATCAAAAGTTTCCGGCGAAGCCGGAAAATTTTTGAAAATTTTGACCAAAAATCCTTAAAATTTGGCATTTTCTGAGCACCCTATAGTGGGGGGGGGAACGAGTGGGGGGGAGGTGCTCGAGTGGGGGGGACCCAAAAAGTGGGGGCCCCCCGCTCCCCGCCCCCCCCAGTTAAATAAACCCAGATGTCGGGAAGGGGTCTCGGCTGCTCGTGGGGAGCATACACAACATGTATTGGGCAAGAGGTGGGGGGAGCAGTCAAATCAACATCAAATCTTGCTCCCCTGATTTTTGGCCAAAAAGTTCCCGAAAATATATACATGTATATATATATATACGCTGGCTTTTTCCTAGGCAAAAATTTCTGGGGGGAAGTCTGGGGGGCGGTCCCCCCCCAGGTCTTGGGGGGGGGCACGGATTTCTGGGGTGGGAAGAAAATTTTTTCAAAAATGCTTAAAAGTAGCTATTTTTTTGCTACTGAGCTAAAATATTAACTATTTTTAACCTAAATTTAGCTTAAAATAGCTAAAAAATGCTTAAAAATGTCTAAAAATCCGGCGAAGCCGGAAAAATTTTTCAAAATTTACCCTCAAAACCCTATTTTTGCGGGCACTTAAAAGTTCTGGGGGGGGGAAGGCCCGAATCCTGGGGGGAGAACGAAATTCTGGGGGGGCGCCCCAACCACTCCCCCCCCTGTAGGAAAAAGCCAGATACGTACATAATTGTTTCTATTAACTGATCTGACTTAAGTTTTAGGTTAATACTTGTTAGTTATTGATTGATTATTCGATGGCTTCTACGGCTTTGAAGAAAGTGAAAGGAAATCTTGAAAGGATTTTTGAAAAAAATTTAAATGATCTTGTCAGAGGAATCAGAAATAACAAAGATAATGAAGTTAGTCTTGGTTTGGTAGCTAGTGTTTCCAATTCCGAAACGTACCGGACTGGGTCGCAGGAAGGCAGCTAATTCTTTTTCTAGATTCTTTTTGGCTACACACACGTGCTTCATATTTGTGCCAAAAATGAATCAAATCAAAGATGTCTGTGCAAAAGTTCAGTCGCCCCCCGTCTTATTTGCATGCCCTTATTTATATATGTATATATATATATATATATATATATATATATATATATATATATATATATAAGCTCTCAGTTGAAAAAACGTTACGTGACTTTGGAGGTGCACCGGGGCCGGGGCCGGAAAATTGAGGGTCCAAATAAATAATTTTTGAAAAATTTTCTTAAAAATTCAGATTTTGCTATAATTTCAGTCATAGATAAATTCCTGATTTTAGCAGACGAACAACAGACTGTGAATCCGTGAATATGACAATTCTGTCATGTTGTCTTAGATGTCCCTTAGTTCTAGTCACCCAATTCAGGCCTTCACTAATAGCCAGCAGGGCATTTTTTATGGATTTTTTCCCGGGGAGGGGGCCTCCCGGGGGGCCCGGGGGAGGGAAGAAATTTTCGGAGGCAGGAAGATTTTTTGCGAAAATGGTCCAAAATCGTAGTTTTTGGCGTATTTTGCATGGTGAAACACAAAATGTTCTCAAAAATGCCAGGATTTAAGCTAAAAATAGCCATTTTTATGAAAAAGTCTCCGGCGACGCCGGAAAATTTTTGAAAATTTGACCATTTTGGAATAAATGTAGGCCTCATTAATGGGAAAGCCCAAAATCCTGGGGCGGGGGCCATTTCGGGGGGCCCCCTGTAACAATATATACCCTGGGGCCAGGAGTTCCGCTTTGAAGCTGTTGCAGGCAGCCCCTGCAGGAACAGAAATGGAAATTGGTTCTTGCAGTCGTTGCCACTCCACAAGAATGCCACTCCCTCCGTTGGAGGTGCCTCCCACGGCTGCTCCGTCGGTCCAAATTTTTACTTCCGAATTGGAGTGCTGGTTCAGACCTGGCATGGCAGCACGTTGCGCTGCTCAGGTGGATCACTTCGGTTTGTGGGCGTTGGCAAGTCTGGCAGGTCGCTATTTGTTTAGGTTGGTAGCAGTCTATCACTCGGCTGGATCCAGTAGACGCTGGAGTCCGGCAGGTTCAGCTGTTGACTTCCCTATTTCCACCCCTGATCAGATTTCTTCTATATCTCTGTCCAGGGAGACATAGCAGTGCCCTGATTATCCTTGGGTAGGCGTAGTGACCTTTCCCGTGCTATACAGTACAGCTAAAAAAACTTTATTTTTTGCGAAGTTCGTCTTTTTTGCGAACTTCGCGAACTTGGTGAAATTTCGCCAAATTTCGCGAACTTCGCGAAGAATTTTTCGCGACGTTTCGCGAACTTTTTTCAGTTAGCTAAGCTAATTGAGGGGTTTTCTCCATAGTAAAAATAAAAAGTTGAGTGGGCAAGCAAAATTTCAATTTTGTTTTGATTCAAATCTAAACTTCACGAATTTCGCGAACTTCTCCAAATTTTTAAAATTTCCAAAATTTGCCTTATGTTTACGTGTTAAACATATATATATATATATATATATATATATTTTTACAAAATTTTCAAAATTCAATTTTTTCTGAAATTTTTCAAAAATGTTGGTATTTTTCGATGTAGACCTAACTAAAAACAACTCGCTCTTTCGAATGGCACCGTGAAAATTGTTCTGACACGCTTCCAGCAAAAAATCCGGGTGGGTTTTTTCCCGCCGATGGGTTTTTTCCCGCATTGGGTTTTTTCCCGACACGGAAAACTTTAATTTCTCCATAATGACAGGGCCTAGAGAGACAAACTATACCTCATTCGAAAGCTAATTAGGGCAAACCCTAATTAAATATAGTATTAAAGTCGTGCTAGCCCAAATCAGTCGAAAGTTCTTGTCCAAGAAAGAAAAGTTGGTTTTTTCCCGCTTGACTATACATTCGGATGAGCTCACGAAACTAGCAAAATTAGCAAAAAAATAGCAAAAATTTTTTGACACTGACATCTAACAGGCTGAATATAGACCAAAAATTTTTGAACATCGATTTCTCAAAACTGTATATAGAATCGGGCTAAATTTCTTTTTGTGCCATGATATGAAGGACATGTGGGCCGAGGGACATTTTTTGATTTGGCTCAACAAGTCTCAATACTCCAGAAAAAAATCCGACAAATGTGCGGTGACACGAAATTTCGCAACGTTGTATCCAGTTTTCTCGCAACTGGAAGGTTTTCGCCCAAACTAAAAGATGTCCTTCGGCAATAGTGCAAATTTTCATCCAGTCAAAATCACGCGAATCCGTTGGGTTGTAGTTTTTAAGAAATCTATGTTCAAAACAAAATAATCGCAGTTTTGCCAAAATGGTTTTTCGGCCAAATCTAGCCTAAGCAACGCATCCCAACTATATAACAGTCATTGACAAAATGTGCAAAAATAACAACTGTGTAATTGTTTACTCATTTGAACTGTGATGGTACCCCTGAATATATATATAGACCTTCCGCTGCCAGGGTTGGGAGTCTCGGTCTCGGTCTCGCCCAAAAGCCGAGACTTGGCCAGTCTCGGTCTCGGTCTCTCCCAAAAGCCGAGACTTGGCCAGTCTCGGTCTCGGTACCCTGGTCTCGGTCTCGTTCTTGGTCTCGGTGAAATCTCGGTCTCGCCCAACCCTGTCCGTTGCCGAAAAACGCCATTATGGCCTGGCCCTGTGGCGGAATGATGGCAATTATTCCTAGGGGGCAAATCATGCGGATAACAAGAAAATTGGGTCCATAAACAACATTTTTGTGACATGAAATGTGGGCATTTCTGATGGTTTCATAAACTGGATGACCCCTGAACACTTTTGTGCGATTTTGCCACCCATCATAAGTAAAACTCTCAATTTATTGACGGTTAATACGGCAGGAGGTGTATCTTATCATATTGCAAGTTAATGCAGAATACGATAAAATCATAAATTACAGGAGAAAATAAGAAAATTTTGTAGCCAGACTAATTTCCTAGCAATGTTGGACCATTACTAAGTTTGGCATGCCTGATGAATATATTAAGCCTGGTTGCTGGCAACGAGTTTTTAGAAACGCTATATTGCGTTTTATGCCTTTAAATGACATTTATGTGCTGGTATGGTTATAAGGAGGAGACGTCATCCGTCGTGACGTCGACCAGGCTTTGAGACTCCTTCTGGCAACTTGGTTGAGTTGTTTTTGACCAACCTTACGGGGCCAGTTTCCTGGCTAACATTGCACCTTCGGGTGATGATCATCATATTGTGATGTCTAATGCAGCAAACAACAACATTTTCTGGTCAAACTTTAGGAACGTGTTATATATCAGAGTTTTAGGCCCACTCGGAGCTATAGTCAGACCCGGGAAAAAAACACCCCCAAATAAGGGTAAAAAAACGGGGCCGCCCTGGAGGCCTGGTAGACCTGGCGAGTCCCACTAATGTGTGATAATATAGCGCCACCCTAGGTTACCTCAAACTATAAGTATGAGACCCCTGGACCAAATAGAAAGTTTTCAGTGTAATTCAAAGTTGACCTCCCAAAACCACCGCCAAAAGCTAAGGGTCATATCGGAATTTCTAAACTTCTCTTGCTAGCGTGGAGAGACTCCGGGCTCCAATACTGTGCATGTGGGTTTGTATTGGCCCCAAGTATTAACACACAAGGCACCATATCCCCTACTGCATTGGGGCTCCACCAGCTGACCATTTTTTTACCCCCAACATTTCGCCACTTTTCGGGTAAAAAAAATGGTCAGAACCCAGCAAAAATGTTTTCTGAAGCAGCATGGGGGTTTTAATGCGTTTAGAACGCTTAAAAAGCATCGATTAAGCCTAAAAACTTTTTAAATTAGTCAAAACCGACCATTTTTGAATATTTTTCAAAAATGGCTATTTTGCTTATGAAACCTGATTGGTTGATGCTGCACAATTTTTGAACTTTTCAAATCGATAAAAATTGTTACAAATTCATTATAACTTTGGTTTTTTTGGCCAAATATACTAAATTTGATGCGCTCTTTCACCTGGAAGCATCAAATCTACTCCAGCGCCAATATTTTTGGGTGATTTTTTATACCATAAGCCATTTTTTCTTTACCATTTTGTCGGGTAAAAAAATCACCGATTTTTTTAATTAATCTGAGAACCTGTGGTGTTAGGAAAGATTTTAATACCTGAATCGATAGAGAGCAGTGCCGTGCACTTACACGCAAAACTGCTTCCAGATTGGCCAACATTTGCGAAAGTTAGAGGCTTAAGTCGAAAACCCTTTTTTCCCGGGTCTGACTATATTCGCATCCCTGTAGTCGATTATAAAGGTCTACAACAAAATGTCAGTTGGTTTAATTAGAGCGTATCTGATTGCGTACGTACATTCCATGCTGCTTTCATTCATTCCAGATAACACCCGAATTCCTGGAAGAGGTTGAAACTGGTTACCGGGCTTTTCACTATTTATAACTAACAACTTCGCGAAAATCGTTCGCGAAGTTCGCGAAATTTGGAGAAGTTCGCGAAATTCGTGAAGTTTGGATTTGAATCAAAACAAAATTGAAATTTTGCTTGCCCTCCCAACTTTTTATTTTTACTATGGAGAAAACCCCTCAATTAGCTAACTGAAAAAAGTTCGCGAAACATCGCGAAAAATTCTTCGCGAAGTTCGCGAAAATTGGCGAAATTTCACCAAGTTCGCGAAGTTCGCAAAAAAGGCGAACTTCGCAAAAAATAAAGTTTTTTTGAGCTGCACTGTAGCAGCCAGTTCTTTGGATCTGTGGATTACCGGAACAAGGTTGGCTTCCAGGTGGAGTGCTTCTGTAGGAGCGGCTTTGACGCATCCAGTTATAATCCTTGCAGCTTGATTTTGGATCTTTTCTACAGATTGCTGGTGGGTTGGGGCAGCTCCAGGAATCTAAGCGGCAGCACAATATTCCATAGCGGACCGGATATACGTTAAGTACACCAGTCGTAGATCTTCCTTGGAGCTTCCTCAGTTGGTCAAGATGGTAAAAAAGGTAAAGGTTTAACCCAGGAGATATCTCCGTCCTTTTACAGGACATGGGGTGCCGGTGCTCATCCCCGGATTCTCAGTCGTAGTGCCAGGAGTGTCACCTGGAGTGATGACTGCATCCGTGGAAGAGGGGGGCCGGCTCTTCTACACAGACTCCTGTTACCTTCCCACCGACCCATTTACCGGTCAGTTAAGGATGGATAGTTGGGTTGACTCGAGTTGGGATAGCTTTGTGGCCTCCGGGGATCGAACCATCGACCATAAGATCGGAGGTTCTTAGCAGCGCCTTCGACCACTCGGCCACTAGCGTAGCCAGAAAAAAATTTCGGGGGGGGGAATGCAAAATGTTTTTCTGGGGGTCTGGGGGGGGGAGCGGAGCCCCCCAGAAGCTGAGAAAATTTTCTATTTCGTGACCTTCGTGGAATTTTTACAGAGTATTCGTTGAAATTACAATAATTTTTAAGGCTCAGTGCGTGTTCATGCACCCAAATGATGCAGAATGTGGTCAAAGTATGCCAAATATTGTAATCAATTATTATTATTAATTATTATTGTAATTATTAATAAGTATTATTATTAATTAGAAAGTATATACAGCACGGCCTATAACTAGCTACAGATATGTTGCAATCTTCTGAAATTTTGCATATAACTGCGGAAGAGTTGCGTTGTTGCGTTGTTCAGCGAAGCTGGTCCATATTCTTGCGCTTTTAACCTAGTCCTCCTGGCATTTACAACCTGTCCCTCCCATTTTAACGTTTTAAAACCTAGTCCTATTTCCGCTTGAAACCTAATGTCACACGTATTGCATTTTTCATGCTCCATCGGAGCATTTTTATCCTGATTATAGGGGGGCGCGAGAGCGACCCCCTATAATATGGGTGTAAAAGGCGCTGCGCGGCCCTATAAGACTCGTTCGAGCACCGTGCCAGCTCAATACTGAACGAAACTCGGCAAGTTTGGTATCGTTGGAATCTACACGACGAGTACAACAAGTTGCAAAAAAGTTTTGTTCAAAATTTTCAACTTTGAAAATTTTCACTTCCGCACAAGTCAGGTCCGTTTGTTTTTTTTCTGTGTTAGTCACGCTTGGAAAAGGGCTATTTTGTGCAGAGGTGTTTGAAAGATGTGGACATTTTCAGCCGCAAAGGTTTATATTTTCTGAATGCCGATATGGTCCCATGTGCCCCGCGCTATATTTTTTCGCTGCCCGGCCCGGCGTGCCAGCTGGCCGGCCGGCCAAAAGTGGCCTGACGGCGTTTTTGGCCAAAAAACGGCCATTTTGTGTCACGGCCACAGGGCTCAGGGAACAAGCTAGAGACACGCGGTTTGTTGCATGAACAAGTACGGAGGGGATACTAGTGCATAACGTTGGCCGATTTTTGATTTAGGTCCTGGACCGTTCAGGCGACCTGCCCAAAGGAAGTCGGTCCAAATGGCCATTTTCGGAAAAGTTTCTAATTCCCAACTCCACAGAAGATGGTCAAAAATAGGCCTAAATATGCAGTTTTGGGCCATATAGTGAGACGCATATAAGGGTTATCGGGGTCGCTGAACACGATGAGCATAGTCGCAGCTCTGTGCGGTGCTGCTATCGTGCTGTACTATCATGCAGCAACCATAGCACGCTGTCTGTAGACTTACTGTAAACGGCTAAACATATGAAACTTGGTGAAAATTATGTCTGTAGTAAGGGGGAACTGTAGCTATGTTAGTTGGTGCACTCTCTAGCTTCCACCGTGCTGTATGTGCTGTCCCAAACACAGCACCGTCGATAACAAGTTATTCATTCGTCACTGGTATTTGAAATTCGGCATACAGATAGTTTAGGACATGACAAACTATTATAGATACGTTTCGCATACTTATTACGATGTTACTATGTGGTTGCGCTGCAGTAGAGTGCTGCTGAAGTACAGCACGGCCTATAACTAGCTACAGGTAAGTTGCAATCAGTGTTTTTTGCTCAAAAACGCGTGTAATTACACACTTTTTTCTGGAAAATAGCAAAAAAATTTTGGCGACTGTAACGTTACACCAAAATTTTGGACAAATTTTACCAAATGGTCGGAACTTTTTCCAATGATCATTCATTTCTTTCCACATATTTACCGTTTCTGCGGGGCTTCGCCCCCCAGACCCCCCTTTTGCACCCTGTCTTGCATATTTTCGGTATTATTTAAGTATCTTTTAGTTATATGCATATTATATTTGCTATATTTGTTCTTTCTTGTATTAAAAACGCGTACACACCTAAATTTTTCAGCTTATGAAGCAAAATTTAACTGGTTCCTTGCCAATTTTTG
This sequence comes from Trissonchulus latispiculum, assembly GCA_030248195.1. Classification (NCBI taxonomy): domain Eukaryota; kingdom Metazoa; phylum Nematoda; class Enoplea; order Enoplida; family Ironidae; genus Trissonchulus; species Trissonchulus latispiculum. The sequence continues at coordinate 24,160 of JASAND010021951.1, forward strand.
TGCTACAGGAGGCCTTTCGAAAAATTATGCTCCTTCGGTGCACTGATGTTTTCCTTCTTTCTATCAAGTCAAAACCAATAAATGCAAATCATCGATGCAACTGCTCAATTTTTTAATTTTGTCGATATGATTTGGTGAAACTCCAAATATTGCTGTAAATAAGATGTTAAAATTTTACTTATAATTTTTTAACGGAATAATTTTGTTAACTATAAAATTGTATACATGTGTTAAGCAAAACGCACGTAAATTAGGCATTTTTAGGTAGTTACACACTTTTTTCTGAAACATAGCAAAAAATTTTGGAGAGGTGTGTAACGTTACACATAAGCCGTCGGCGAAAAAAAACACTGGTTGCAATAGTCCGAAGTTTTGCACACAAGTGTGGCAGAGCATTGCAAATCGTGCCGTATGAGTTTCCTTCACCGACAGTAAAGTTTGCATCTGGTTGCGCTGCAGTAGAGTGCTGCTGAACTACAACACGGCCTATAACTAGCTACAGGTAAGTTGCAGTCGTCCGAAATTTTGCACACAAGTGCGGCAGAGCATTGCAAATCATGCCGTATCAGTTTCCTTCACCGACAGTAAAGTTTGCATCTGGTTGCGCAGCAGTAGAAGTGCTGCTGAAGTACAGCACGGCCTATAACTAGCTACAGGTAAGTTGCAATAGTCCGAAATTTTGCACACAAGTGCGGCAGAGCATTGCAAATCATGCCGTATGAGTTTCCTTCACCGACAGTAATGTTTACATCTGGTTGCGCTGCAGTAGAGTGCTGCTGAAGTACAGCACGGCCTATAACTAGCTACAGGTAAGTTGCAATAGTCCGAAATCTTGCACACAAATGCGGCAGAACATTGCAAATCGTGTTTTATGAGTTTCCTTCACTGACAGTAAAGTTTGCTTTTGGTTGCGCTGCAGTAGAGTGCTATCATAGGGGTCGCGGCAGCGACCCCTATAATATGTGTGAAAAGTGGCTGGAGACAGTGTAAAATAAGCTGCGCAGAAGCTGCGCAAAATCCTGCGCAGATCCTGCGCAGATTTCATGCGCAAATTGTAGAGCACATCGAGTTTAGTATGTCTGTGAAGTTTCAGCCCCGTATCACTTACCGTTAAAAAGTTGCGCCCCGGACCGGTTATGGCGGCGATGTTTTTTTCCGGTTTCTCCTATTTGATGGTTGTATTGTACATAATGTTCGCCGCTTTCACGTGATCTGCAGCGGTGGGCCAACCTAAAGGGCTATGGGGTCTAGTAGTAACCTCTAAAGAATTTAAGAATCACAACTTTTTTTGCGCCGCAGCTGCGCCACAGCGCCGCAGTGGCGCCGCAAAGTCGGCTCATAGCGAAAAGTGACCATTTTTGTGGTCGTCGCTCAGGTCGAACGTTACGAGCTGGAGCTGATTTCTTTTTATATTCAGAAATTACATATATTGAACTAACTAACGGTCCAGGTTGCGTTTCTCTATCACTTCCCTAGCGACCACAGTGGTCCGTCAAAAATGGCGAAAATTCGAAAAATGAAAAATCGAAATTTCTCGCTATCTATTTAACTTTGAAAGCTCAAATCTTCCATACAATGGTTTTCTGGCACGGAGAATCGAATCCCGCAGTCAGTTTTACCGTCAGACCCACCCATCTTGCTGGGCTGGTTCCACTTTGCCGTCGGGAGGGTCGCTTCTAGCTCGAAAATTTGATTTACAGCATCAATATGCCAGGTTTCATAAGTTTCTATGGTAAAAATGAAAATTTTGAAAAAACAAAAAATGATGGAATATTGCAATTTTTAACACAACTAACTTGTTTCTAGTGATATTCTGCATATTATAGCCAGTTCCCAGCAGGTTTCATGCCCAAACAGGTTAGGTACGGCGGATTTAGCATTTTGACCAAAAAATCGGGTTTTAAGCTTGCTGTGAGGTTAGAAGGGTGCCTAGGTAGTTTTGCACGCTAAAAACAGCTGAAACAATGCTTTTAAACCACTCTAAATGGTTGGTTGGTAGAAATCCGTGCCATGTTTTTTTCCCCGCACCATGTTTTTTTCCCCGATTTGCGGGTAAAAAAACATGGACAAATCCTGTTACTGCCAAAGCTGAGTGAGGTATAAGAGAAGTTTGAATATACGATTAGATAGGTATTTGCCCACGGTACATAATGGTATACTCAAATCGATCCAAATCCAAGCGAAGAAAAAGTTGGGGGCTTGCTTCCCTATTTGTATTTTTCTTCCCCCCCCCCTGACTATATATATATATTAGAGATGCACCGGGGCCGCCACTACCGGGGCCGGGGCCTCATCGTGGCCGGGGCCGGGGCCGGGGCCACCTTGGCCCCGGTGCCGGTGCCGGAGCCGGGGCCTGGAAATTGGGGTCCAAATCGAAAATTTTTCAAAATTTTCTGAAAAATTCAAGTTTTGTAAAAATTTTTAATATACAAACGTTACTATCGTTGTTTTCATTCATATCGGCGGGAAAACAAACGATTTGTAACACTTTTTGACTTTCGAAAATTCAAGATTTTGGTCAAAAAATGTCAAAAATTTACAAAATTTTGCTAATGTTTGGCCCCGGTCGGTACCGGGGCCTGACCACCGGGGCCGGGGCCGGGGCCTGACTACCGGGGCCGGGGCCGGGGCCTGACTACCGGGGCCGGGGCCGGGGCCAGGCCCCGGTGCATCCCTAATATATATTATATACATCAATTAATTTTAACATAAAATAAAGCATTATATACCTATATATCTTTTGTGTAGCTGTCGAATTATTAAAATCAACTGAACAATCAGGTTTAGTGGAATAAAATGATGCAAAGGAGTCTGGGGGCAGTAGCCCTCTGCAAAAGCCACACTCTTTGTACCCAAAAAGCCAAAAAGTAGCTTCTAGAGATTTTTTCGGGCAGTCATGACATTTATTTCTTAGTTTCTGCAGCAAATTTTCTTTGGTTCGTTAAATGCAAAAAAGATCCGGATTGGGATGGGTTTGCTGCCTGATCCGGATCTGCAATATCTGGCCGGATCCGGATATCTGGTCGATCCCTATTATGTACGTGTATGTATATATGTTATAGAGCAAATACATAGCTCAGTGTATTGAAGAGATAAAGCAAGAACTAAAGCAGGACAACATGGCTGTCAAAGCTAATGCAGTTGCAAAATTAACTTATGTAAGTTTCTTTACAATTTTTATTATATATATAGGTTTTTTCGGGGGGGGGAAGGGGGTGGCTTCCCGAGGGGAGGAAATTTTCGTAGGGGAATAATTTTTGCAAAAATGAGCTACAAATTGGTATTTACACGTACAAAGGCAAAAAGTTCTCAAAAATGAAAGGATTTAAGATAATAATAGCCATTTTTACGAATAATCTCAGGAGAAGCCGGAATATTTTGGAAAATTTGGCTATTTTTGGCAAAAATTTAGGCCCTCAAAAAATTTTGTGGAGAGAAATACCCTGAACGTCATACGTGTATATATATTTTGCTGTTTGTGATCGTAATTTATTCCCGTAACTTTGTTGGATTATAAAGTTATATACTTGATCTTTCTTGGTGTAAACAGAACTTGTTCTCAATAGGTTTCCATTTTACCTTTAGCTGCAAATGTTTGGGTATGATATCGGATGGGCTGCATTCAACATCATCGAAGTTATGAGTTCAACCAAATTCACGTTTAAGGTACGTACGTGTGTATCACCTTGCCCTAATGTTGTAGAACATATTGTATTAGGGTTGGTTTTTTCCGGAAAAAAGATTGCCGGAAAACCTTTTTTCCGGTTTTTTTCCATTTCCGTTTTCAACATATTTAATAGCCCCGCCGTGTAGTGCGCACTTGCAAAAGCGGTTACAAAGGTTTCAGTATTGATTACAGGAATTAATTTTTCAGCAGACAATACTGTAGAATAAACTACAGGTGCCTTCTGTATACCTTGACGGTTCTGCTAGCCCAGGTCTGTGGTTTTCGTAGGTAATATATACACCTCGTAAGGTAAAGAATACCAGACGTTTTAAGAGGTTTTGGCTGAATATTCCACTGTCAGACATGGAATTGTTAAGTCTACCTGAGTTACTTACGCAACCATATGCACATTCCATGACAAAAAATCTTAAATCCCAGAATTAGCTCAACTTCGTGGATATTGTCTTATTAGTTCATTAAACAGTGTTTGTGATAGTTTCTTAATGTTCTTATTTCATAAATTAACTTTCAGAACATGTCTCGAATATTTTTCCATTTTTTTCCGATGCTTCGAAAAAACCCAAATACAATTTGGTCAGATTTAGCATACCCCCACCTACTATGACCTACGGAAAAAGTTGTAAATAGTGCGAAATCGCAGGAAAAGTTCAGAAAACATTATATTCCGCTGTAAAAATTGTTAAAATAACGTTAGGAATATTTTTCCATTTTTTCCACCCCATCGGAAAAAATGGAAAAAACGGAAAAAACCTTTTTTCCAGTCCTTTTTTCCGCGGCCATCCCTATATTGTATTGTATACAGTACCCTGCACTCAAAAGGTGACAGTTGGCAAAAACCGAAATTCGCAGCTAAAAACCGAAACTTTGGCAGCTTGATAGCGATTTTCGTCTGCTTCGGCGATTTCCGTCAGCTTCGCGAACTTCCAATTATCGCCAACTGTCACCATTTAGTTGCAGGGTACTGTATGGATTTTGACAAAATGAAGCAAAGATCTTTAAATGGTCATATCTCACTAACCAGTCGTCTGATTTCAGTAATTTAAGCAGTTCCTGAACCAGCAAATTCTCCTCTTTCTTTTGAGTAACTTTACCGCGACGATGGCGCCGTTACGCGCGGCCAACCGCGCGCGCCGTCGGAGCGTGTCTCGTTGGCACTGCTTCCATGTTTGTTGGTGCATAGCTTTTCCTGCAGAGGTCGCGGCGCGTCGGGACACCCACCGTTGGAAAGAGCGTGCGATTCTGCGTCGAATGGTACAAGAACCATGGCTCTGTAACCACTGTAGCGAAAGTTATGTTCGAAAAACCAATTCAGGGCAATTTCAACTCTCCATCCCGAATAATCCATTTCTGTGGCCTCACTATGTTACAAAAACTTAGCAGACATCGTCCCGTGAAAATAAGCTCATTGAAACGAGCGTAGTCGATTTACTATATATGGCACCAACCAAAACGCCGAAAAACGCTGTCTTAGGGTATTTGACCACTGGTCAATAGTCCACCTAGCCTGTAGTGACCAGTGATCACTTACGCCGGATCTGAAAATATGCTCACTGAAACGAGCGAAGTCGATTTACTATAATATGCCCCAATCAAAACGCCGAAAAACGCTGTATTAGGGGATTTGACCACTTTTCAATAGGCCACCTAGCCTGCAGTGCCCAGTGGTTATTTCCACCGGTTCTGAAAATAGGCTCATTGAAACGAGCGTAGTCAATTTACTATATATGCCCCCAACCAAAACGCCGAATAACGCTGTCTTAGGGATTTGACCACTGATCAATAGGCCACCTGGTTTGTAGTGACCAGTGGTCACTTCCGCCAGTTCTGAAAATATGCTCATTGAAACGAGCGTAGTCGATTTACTGTATATGCCCCCAACCAAAACCCCGAAAAACGCTGTTTTAGTGACTTTTCCCAACACCTAACTTTGACCCTGGGCGAGGTGCCACGGGGCCATGCTGACCAGTGGTCACTTCGGGCGGTTTCGGCACCATGCTCATGGTGTTCAGCGACCCCGATTTACAACATATGGGTACTACCCCAAGGCCAAAAAACGCAATTTTAGATGACTTTTTGACCTTTTTATTTTTCGGATTTAGTGAAAATTTGCTAAGTTCAAATGTTAAATGTTCCATTTTTGACCATCTGTAAAAATCGACCCACTGCGAAATTCGGAAATCAAACATAAACTTGATCTGCTCCCATATATAGATATTCAAAAATAGTATATATAGAAAAATTTTTCAGTGGGCCGTCTGAAAAATCGGTGTGCGCAAAATTGGACTTAATTCCAAACGCAGAGCAAAATTTGGAAATCAAACATAAACTTGATCTGCATATATATAGGTAATCCAAAATTAGTATAGAAAAATTTTTCCTATGGGCCGTTTGAAAAATCTGTGTGCGCAAAAATGGCCTTATAAATGTCAAAAAGTGGTCGATACAGAGAAAAAACCCCACTTTTGTATCAAAAAGTCGATTTTTTTCAAGGTTCATTTTTTCCGGGCAAGTTTGGTATTATTCGAAAAACTCTTGGCCTGGAGATTTTAAAAATGTAAACTTTAGCTCTCAACTCCTTACCGTTAATTAGTTTTGGCTGATTAACAGTTTCCCTAATCCGCAAAGTGCCTTTATAGCTCATATTATAAGGGGCGCTCCGCGCACCCTCATGATAATAATGATAATAATAATACTGTACGTAACGTCATGATCGATTTTCAGCGTATTGGTTATTTGGCAGCATCACAGTGTTTCCATGATAGCACGGAAGTTTTGATGCTGACCACTAATATGATTCGAAAGGTACCCAAGTTCTATAATATGTATGAATAATAAAGATATATTATAGGGGAGCGCTATAGCGCTCTCCTATAATATGGGTGTAAAAGGCTCAGCGCGGCCCTTAGAGAGCTGTTCGAGCAACGTGCCAGCTAAATACTCAAGGAAACTAGACAAATTTGATATCGTTGGAATCAGCACGACGAGTACAACAAGTAGCAAAAAAGTTTTGGTCAAAATTTTCAACTTTGAAAATTTTCGATTCCGGACAAGCTAGTTTCGTCTGTTACTTTTTCCGTGTAAGTCACACTTGGACACAGGGGCGTATCCAGGATTTTAAAAAGGAGGGGGTCCAGGGTTGTTTTTCAAAATCGGACCTGTGTAAATCTTGTGTAAATTTAAATTTCACTTTGTATTTTTGTTTGAAGCTGTGTAAAATTTAAAAGTGTCGTTTTTCAACTGTAATATAAAATAAAATACATTTAGACGTTATTTTCTTGCTACAATGTTATTTTCGGATCATTCAAGCCAAAGTTATGCCAACTGCACTTGTGTAACATTTCGAAAGAAGCCACCCGGGGGGTCGGGGGGGCGGAGCCCCCCAGAAGTTGAGAAAATTTTTTAAATTGCAATAGAAATCATAATGGAAATGTTTAAAAAGATTAATTCATTAAATGTCAAAAATAAGATTGACAAATTCAAATTTCTGAAAAAAACACTTCGCTACTGAAACGATTTCTTTATTTTTCCAACTTTTTGGCATAATTTTTTCTGCCAAACTTGCTGGTCACGTACTAAGGTTCGATGCTTTAACTGCTACTGGGGACGGCTCACATAGTACAGAAACACCAATTATACAACGGAGGGGGAGCAATACGTAACTGAACGAAGTACAC
>JASAND010021952.1:0-25599 GCA_030248195.1 Trissonchulus latispiculum
AAAACTGGAACGGTTACGTATTCTTAACGGGACAGTCTAAAAAAACTAAGCGACTGATCAAATGGTGTTTGATTTCTCGTCTTTTATTAATTTAGAAATTCATGAACCTAGTAATGATTCCAAATAGAAAAGAAAAGAAAGCCGCTTAACGAGTTTGCCTCCTCACCGGCGCCCTGCCAAGCCAAAAGACTGATTATATATTTATATTCCTGAAACTTTGGACATGCAGTGATTTTAGTAGGAAGGCTGATAATGATGCGGCTCTCTGCCAAAATTTTCAGTCGAACTTTCAAACTATTGCGCGTATTAGCAAGAGTACATAATAGATAAGAGTGTGACAGCTGGCAGGCTGTCTGTTATCAGCGCAAGGTAAACCACCCACAAACGTGTACCTAGTGGCCCCCCACAAATGTATACCCAGTACACGTTTCTGTAAGCTCACTCGCCGTATCTTTACGTGTTAAAGCTCGAAAACAACGCCTGCATGTGTCCAATTTGTGTCTGCTTCGAGCTTTAGAACGCAAAGATAGTGTGCAAATTTCTTTCAAGTGAGCATACATGTTTGTTGGGGGAGGAGGTCAGCCGTTAGCGAGCATAGCATGTACCTTGGGCTGATAACAGAGAGCTTGCCTGCTGTCACACTCTTTATGGACTCTTGGTATTAGTCGTAGTTGTTTAAGCCAAGGGCAAATGATAGGAAGATGGTGTACTCTTCCTTTCCTAGCATACATTAACATAGGGTCGGGTCCTGGGGGGGGGCTTGCCCCAGAAGATTTTGAAGGGACTTGTACCTTGAATTGAAATTTTCAAAAGGGCTTGTTCCTCAAGAAGAAATTGGCGAAATTTGTCAAGAAATTAACTCTAATTTTATTAGAATTCGCAAATTTTTTAAAAATTTGGAACAAAACTGTCAATTTTCTGAAATAGTTCAAAATTCTGGCCGATTTTCACGAAAAATAACAGATTTTAAATAAAAATTCCGGCGAAGCTGGAAATTTTTTAAAATTTTAGTGTAAAAACTAATTTTATCATCGTCTATGTCTAAATCCGGGCTAATTTCATAAGCTCTGGCCAATTTTTATGCATGCTAATTTTAAGGAAAACAAAGTTAAGGGGGGTCGCCGGGTACCAAATTTTATAGTCACCGATTTCGCTCATTTTTGGGTGTAATATACCCCCATATGTGTCCAAAAACAAGACACATTTTTAGAGTCCAGGGTCATTCCAGTTAAGAGATATTGCAGTTCAAATCCCTACAATTTAGTATTTACGCCACTATGCCTCGCTGAGGATTTCGAAGACGTGTACACATAGGATGACAAAAGACTACGGTATGGTCAATACATCAAATTGAAGCCTCTATCTTGGGCTATTTATTGCTGTGCAAATGACAATGATACGTCAAGCAACGAGCGAGAAACGGCGTTTGAACCATTTGATCAAGCTCCTTCCGACTGTTATTTACTTCAAACTTTAATGCTGCTTAACTTTCTCCTACTGCTTTGTAGAGACTTGGTGCAAGAAGATAAAATGTTCAGGACATCGAGAGCTTCAATTTGATATAAAATTTGGCTGTATTTGAAAAATTTGCGATTTTTTGACTCTAGGCCTCCGTCATCGGACTAAGGCATGCATCCACAGTTAAACACCAGCAATTGCAGTTAAATTTAGCACACATCTTCCTTTCATGTGCAAACTGGCACACCGAATTTTGTTGGAATAGCTCGGCTTTCACCCGACTTATGGACCATTATATCCAAAAAATTGAGAAAATGACGTATTTTGAGGCAAAACGCCAACGCGGTAACCAAAAGTATGAACTATCCACAAGTAGCAGCATGAATTTTGCGTATGGAAATTGAACCTCTATTTGTGTACCGTGTTAATATCTATACGCGAAATCTGTGCAGTAAACGGTTAGTTCAGGCCACGACGAAACATTTCTTTGGTGACGTTTTTGTAAGTCAAATTTGTGCAAAAACCGGCTTCACCCAACTTTGAAAATTTTTAGAAAATCGCTGAGCTAACACAAAAATACCTCATATAGATATCAACACGCTACCTAGTCCAGATTAGCATTTTGCCCAGCTATAGCTCGTTTTCTCTTGCACAACGCTCAAACTTTTGGTTACCGCGAAATTTTCCTAACTTTTTCATTTTCCTATGTTTAACACATGCCGGGGCCACCTTTGGAGGACTATTGTGAATGATAGGGAAAGTTTTGCAACAAACGCAACTGTCTTGTTTTGGGGACCCATGGGGACTACAAAATATGTGAAAATGAGAAAAATCGGAGATGGTCGAAAAATCGCAACCCCCCCTTAATCTATTCAAAATTGATCCGGCCTAGGATTAACCCGAGTTTAGATGGTGTTATTGTCTTGTCTTGTCGAGTCTTGTCTCCAGGAGGCGATACTGAGCAGCTGAGGGAGGGCTGGAGTGAAACGAAGAACGCGACTTTTCATGTCGGTGCTGCAGTAGCAGTCATATCTGCTTAATCCAGTTGTCCCAAAACGAACAAATGGTTGTGGTATAGAAGGAGGTACTGCTGCCACAGTCTTTGTACTGATACTGATAAAATTCTGTTCCCTCATGAAATATTATTTGTAACCGTTATTTTTCTTCTTAACACGCAGTACTTTTGTATTCATTCAAAAGTGTTTGAACTTACTCTTGGTTCAGAATGTCAGTAGATTTTCATTGAGTGTGAAGTGAAGGTACAGAGAAGAACGTACCTACTGACTGACTATTAAGTTTGGATTTAACTACGGGTAACTTGAGAGCAATTATCGAAACAATTCTGTGCTAATTAAATATTTATCTTGCCAGACAAATTTTAGTTGTTAAGCCTGAATAATTGCCCTTTTATTCCCCTTCTTAAATGTGTGAAATCTAATACGTCTAGCACTGGAAAGTGTTTTAAATAGCATCGGCATAGGAAACTAGGCTTTTGAGGTCAAGGATATTGTCACTTCTTCAGAAGTGAACACTTCAAAAATGGAACGTTCAATTTTTATCTTTTTTAATTGTCGTCTTGCTTAGGTTTCTATTTCTGTTAATCTCTAGCTATTTGTCTGAAGTTAAGCTAGGAAGGAACTGGGTGAATTAACGATTAGTAGTGCCGAACCAATCAACGCCAACTCCGATGGACATGGAACCCATTACGGTTTTAAAGGTTTTAAATCTTTCAAATATATAATTCAAATTGTAAGACGTAAAAGCAAGCCTACAATTTCCAGTAGTTTAACACATCGGCTGTAAATGTTCCATCTTCATAATTGTCTGCCGGAAGATTTATTTGGTGCAGTCTCGATTATATGTATGTACCCCTTTTTCTCGTTTCCTAGGTCAACACATGTACCCCTCCACGTTGATCAGAAACTTCTTAAAACCGAAAGGGCTCCTAGATTTTATCTAAGCCTTTAGCCCACTTTAAAATGTATAATGCCACTTTGGCCAATGGCTAATGCCAAATTTTCGAAAAGGAACCATATCGGAGGTAAAATGGCCAAAAAATGCAAACTTTGCCGCTGCTTGCCGCAGAAGATATAATAGATAGCTGACTTGATTCCTTTGGTTCAAAATTTCCCAAAATTCACCAAATATTTTGGCAGTGTTTGGTTGAGCTGCGTGCAGTTGAATAACAACGTATAGACTAGCAGTAGTAAGATGACAGCACATTGAAGGGGTTTAGGCGGATGGCTGGCGGCTGGCCCCGACTTGCAATACAGGGACGACAGCCTCATCGTGGCTGCAGGGCAGTGGTGGCAATGGCGCCCCGAAGAACCCACCTGGCAACTGGGGAAGAATCGGTGGCGGCGGCTAAGGGATCAGGAAACAGGCTTGGTGGCAGCGAGTGGTGGACTGGATCCCGTCGCCCCAGTGGCACCGGATCACGTCGACTAACCCCGCTTGGGGCGCTTTAGTTCGCCATCGGTTGGTCGGTACCGGTGTAACGGTTGTGTGAAATTGGTCTATGTTCACACTTCCTTTTTGTGGCATTAACCACTCCTCAACTGTAGTGGTTCTCAACCGCTACCTGACCATGGCGTGCCCCCCCGAGGTCTGCTACGCTACGCTCGGACGGGCAAATGGCGCTACATACATTAGGCGACTGGGCGCGATGCGATCTGTGGTGCAGACTGCTTTCCTGCCGGTCCGATGCTGATTCCATAGTTCTAAGTAGTCGCGAATAGACACGCGTAGACACAAGTCCACTTGTGGAGACGCGCTGCATTGCAATGCTGCAGTTGCTATGATGACAGTTCAGGTCATACAATAGTCACGTACGTAGGCGTCGGCGTACGCTTGTCACGCGCGCTGACTTACATCTGCAAACGACAGCGCACTTTGACGCGCATCAATGCTGCAGGACGAAATCATTGACTATTATCCTGCATACGACGCGTGTATGTAAGCGTCTGCATGAGTTCGTGAGCACGAGTAGTTCGGGACTATGAATGCACTTAAGACGTCGAGGAGTCGATAGCCAACAGTGCTCCTTTTCGTTGGTTTCCCGTTCTGTTCCTGTCTGGAGGCGTCTTTGAGTCTCTTGCAAGCTCCGGTCGGTATGCACTCAGATTCACGTGTCTTGCTGAGACTGGATGGATAGCTTCCGCATGATTGCGAAATGCGAAGACTCCAAATGATAATTGTGCCCATCGACAGTAAGCACTAGCTGATCGGTCTTTCGATGGCTTCTATACCCAGTTTTTTTGTGGTGGTTTACTTGACGTCATGGTTTCTTTACATGCACTTCTAAGCTGGACAAAACACTTTTCACTTCTATTTCACTCACTATTCGGCAGCATAAGTCTCTTGCTCTCGAAAACTGCGAAGCAGTCAATGTGGGAGCCGAACTTTCGAGTTTTAGATTTGGAATCCAACGCCTTAGCCATTCAACAGCACGAGCAGCTCTGTGTTTCTCACTATTAAACTGCGGGCAATCGGCGTCATAAGTGCTCAGTCGCAGTGCAGTTTTACATAGAGTAATAGTTCTTCTGAGCTATTACGAAGTTCATAGCTTCCGTATCTGACGATTCTTGTTTTCCATTGTCTAAACCTATATAAGTATATACTGAATTCGTGCTTTCCACCTCAAGCTTATGATTAATTCGCCTAAGTGTAACAAACCCTGATTCTTCAATCCAAGTAGTGTGATACAAATTGCAACAGGAGAAAATGAACTTATCCAGATTCCATTATCTTTTGGAACAAAAATTCAAGATTCCCTTTATCTGAGAATGTTTCCTGAAAATCATTAACCTAAGACTGTACATATTTGGCTCAAAAGGGAATCTAGTCAAGTACTGTTTCTTGTCCTGTGAATGGTTGATTGGTTCGCACATACTCCTACTTGCTGTACATGTAAATGTGTATGTAACACTTTGAAGAGATGAGTATTCATATTGCATATAAAATTCATTAGAGATACAATTTACAATGGCTCAGCAAACATCACACTCTCCCCCCTACAGTGACTCGTAGCCAGTTTCATAAAATTTTGTCGAGTCGTCAAGTGCAGTAGCTGAACTACGCTAGAAATGCGCCATACTAAGCTATGACCCTATAACGCGAGTTACTCAAACATTTTCGAGGCGAGTTTCCCAGGCAAGTTCTCTAGTGAAATTTGTCTCGAGAAGTTTCGAATGCACAAATGCTTCTTGGTAAGTTATCAAACTTCTGTTAAATGGTGAATGTTAAATGGTCTGTAAAGCAATTACAAATTGTTGTCTCCATACCTTGTAAAAAAATTAATTTAATTTTAACTAGACAAAAGTTGGAAATTGCCAGTAATTTGAGTAGCTCGAAGACTGGCAGACTGAACAACTTGTATGGATCTGACAAAACAGCTGCTTTTAGAGCGGATTAAACCTCGATTCAAAGGCTGCCGCATGTCGCGTATCGAGTGTCACAAGTCGTATGTCGTATGCCGCGCAGGATTTGTAGTATGCCGGATGTCGCTTGTCGCAGTGACTGATGTGTTCACAGGCTGATGCCCTCTTACAGGATATTTCAGTGCATTATTTATCAGCCAGAGCTCCCACACTTCATAGGCGAGAGGTTCGCGACGGCGACACGCGACAAAAGTTAGAACACTTTCAACTCCTTACGATACGCGACAGTTTTATCGCTACAAAGTATAAACCGATGAACACTGTCGCGACACGCTACACGCGACCCTACGACTCTGAACCTGAGAACTGGACTTCAAGTGAGCACCTATCTAGTACTTGAAGTCGGCAGAATGACTACGTAAAGTTCTGGATGTTAGTAGATGCGAATATGCAGGTACTGCACGTTACCAAGAGTACATAATACATAAGAGTACGACCAGTGTCATAAACTATGCATTACAAGTCTGCTACATCCTCTGCACGCTATCGGCTGATACCTAACCTAAATCAAGCCCCCCCTGACCCCGCCCCTATCTATGTACGTGGTCCAAACGGGGGATCGGGGTCAGTGTTACTATACTTACATGTTAAACTTGACGGGGGCACAATTTGTGCAGCGGGTATAAGCTTGTATGATTTACACATCACTGTACAAACTATAAAAACACGAGCCCGATCCCCCGTTTGGACCCCGATACAGGGGCGGGGTGAGGGAGTTTGATTTAGGTAGGGGTCAGCCGATAGCGTGCAGAGGATGCAGCGAGCTCATAATACATAGCGTATGGCGCTTGCCATGCTGTTAAGTATTATGTACTGCAGAAGGAGAAAAATAGCACAAAAGGGTTAAAAGATTTAATACGTCGATGAAATTACAAGACACCCTATGTACTCGTACTCTTGATATTACATTAGCGTGCATAGCATGCTCGATCGTGTGCTCATTGCAGAGAGAGTGTGATGGCGATTGTCACTTAGGTTGAATTATGAATCGTCAGGATAAAAATGGAACATTTCAGTTTTCTTTCACTGACTGGCATGGGAAAAGTCTTCATGACTGGAACACTATATATGTAAATGTATATATTCTGTACATTTAGGTAAATGTGATGCGGTGGCTGTTATTTTGTTTATTATTTATTTCCGTGGCAGCGGAGGATCAGAAGAAAGTAAGTAAGCGGCACATCAACGTTGAAGACGGGTTAATATCAGATTTACCGCTTGGTCGAAGATCTTGGGATCCAGCTTTTGGCAAACGCGGTGGCTACTGGGATGCATCCTTTGGGAAGAGGCTCCCTTCCGATTATTGGGATTCCAGTTTCGGAAAACGCAGCGACGCCTTTTGGGATCCGTCTTTTGGCAAAAGAAATGCCTTTTGGGATAGTTCTTTCGGGAAACGCCAGTGGGATTCCGCTTTCGGAAAGCGTCAATGGGATTCCGCTTTCGGAAAGCGTCAATGGGATTCCGCTTTCGGAAAGCGTCAATGGGATTCCGCTTTCGGAAAACGTCAGTGGGATTCGGCTTTTGGCAAACGAACTGTAGCCAAACGGTTTATTTTGCCACACGGTGATGTTTCAGCTTTCCTGCGGAAGCTACAGAATAAGCGATACTTTTTCCATGATAATAAGGGACAGCGACTGGTGAATAATCTACTGTAAATGATTTGTGTGTGCTTAGTAAAGCTTGCTGTTTTATTAGCAAAGCACTGTCAGTGGATAACTATTTCTTTTGTGAAATGATATAAAATTGTTTAAAATTTGTATTTATAAAGTTTTGGACAAAACTTTTCTATTTGGCACAAGTTTATTTTCCGAATTGGCTTATATAGTTTAGGCTTTAGTCGCCCAATGCAATACACTATTTTTCGGTTGCATGAAGCTCAAGCAATAATGTGAACTGCTTTAACGTCTTATTAGTGTTACTAAAACACAACTCGACATTTTAGTATTGAGATATTATCCAATGCAATATAATTCTGTGAAAGTACGTATGAGGTGATAATAATCATAAACAGCAAACAATACTTAAGATCTCTACAGTATCTTGAGACGTTGAGTTGAAGTGTAGGCTAGTATATACGTCGTAGTTCAGTATGTAATTCAGGACAGTCCGGAACTGAACTAGTCCAGTATGTAATTACACACTGAACTAAAGTTTGACCAAAAATTCTTGGAACCGAAACGTGAGCGGCTGTCCTGAGTTATCATTTGAAGGTAGCCTATACAATGTATATATTTTTCGAATCCTCAGGAACCCGAGATTTCGAAAATCCGAAAAATTCCGAAATTCCGGATTTCATTCACGGCAAATTTAAAATTTTTAATTTTTCTCCAAATTTTTATCGCAATCAAAATCTCACAGTCGAATAGAGCTGGTCCCGCTACACACTTTTGCTCTTAGAAGCTTTTCACGAAAATGCACTCAGTTTCCGGGTTTTCTAAATTACCGGATTTTATAAATTTCCTCCAATGCCCTCAAGATGGGTATCATTCGAAAGCTCTTATTGGGCTGAACAACTTTTGTAATAGAACGAACTCGTGAAAATGCACTCAATTCCCGGAACTCGCGAAAACCGGATTTTCCGGATTTAAAAATTTTGGCGATACTAAGGCAGACGCACACCTGAGCGTAACTTTCGCAAAACTTAACCGATTTAGTTCAAATTTGGTATGAATGCATTTGAACATATTTCTGATAGATCTGCAGCAAAATTTTAAAATTTTAAAAAATTTAAATTTTTAAGTTTTCTAAGGGGGGATCAAGGGGAACTAAAAAATTTTTTGTCTCCGATTTCGCTGAAAAGTTGCATATAGGGGTTTTTTGGGTCGCTGAGCACGAATTCTAAAAAATCCGTTTTCAATCCACACAGCGTTTCAGTTGGCTATATGTAAGCTTACATTTAAGCTTACAACTTTAGCTTATACTAAGCTAGCGAAACGCTGGATCGAAGAAACGGTTTCCAGAATTCGTGTTCAGCGACCCAGAAAACCCCTATATGCAACTTTTCAGCGAAATCAACGACAAAAAATTTTTGATTTTTGGTCCCGCCAGAAAAGCAAAAATTTAATTTTTAAGAATTTTAAAATTTTGCTGCAGATCGATCAGAAAATGTGTTCAAGTGCATTTCACACCAAATTTGAACTAATTCCGCGTTGCGAAAGTTACACTCAGGTGTGCGTCTGCCTTAGTATCGCCAAAATTTTCTCCGATACCCACAATATGGGTATCATTCGAGAGCTCTTGATGAGCTGAACAAATCTTGTAATAGAACCAATGTCTGAAAATGCACCTAAATCCCGGAATTCACAAATTCGGATTTCACTCTCGCTTGCAAATTTTTCGTGACTTCCGAGACCTGGGCTCATTTCTTAAAGTTGGTTCAATTACAAGATTTGTTCAGCTCATCAAGAGCTCTCGAATGATACCCATATTGTGGGTATTGGAGAAAATTTTTTAAATCCGGAAAATCCGGTTTTCGCGAATTCCGGAAATTGAGTGCATTTTCACGAGTTCGTTCTATTACAAAAGTTGTTCATCCCGATAAGAGCTTTCGAATGATACCCATCTTGTGGGTATTGGAGGAAATTTTTAAAATCCGGTAATTTAGAAAACTTGGAAATTCGGAAACTGAGTGTATTTTCGTGAAAAGCTTCTAAAGGCAAAATTGTGTAGCAGGACCATCTCTAATCGACTGTAATAACCAAATTTTGATTGCGATAAAAATTGGGCGAAAAACCAAAAATTTTAGATTTTCCGTGAATGAATTCCGGAATTTTGGATTTTTTCGAATTTTCGAAATCTCGGGTTCCTGAGGATTCGAAAAATATATACATTATATAGGTTACCTTCAAATGATAACTCAGGACAGCCGCTCACATTTCGGTTCCAAGAATTTTTGGTCAGACTTTAGTTCGGTATGTAATCAACATTTTCAAAGCTATTACTGTTCCTGTTTATGAAACCCCTCGTTGTGATGTTGCAAATGTTACAGGGTCTGTATTCTGCAAAATTAAGATGAATGAAATTTGTTCCATTTTCTACCTCCTTGTTTTTTCTAATCTGTAGTTGCATTTAGCGAAAACCTGCTGTATAACATGATGCGTTTCCTGAAGTTTCGCTCGCAAAATTCGAGGTTTTAAGACTGGGTATTTCTTGAAATTTAAAGCCTCGGATTCGCCAATACCTGATAACCACGAAGTCTAGAAATTTTGAAGCTGCGGTAGCAGAGGCTGTGGAACTGGATCAGCATCTCATGTATGGTGATGCGCCGTGACTTGACGTAGTTGTAAGCAGACCACCACCGAGAAACAGTTCAAACCGTGTTTTCGAACGACCATCAGGCCAGCAATATCGAAATGATTGGTCTCTATGTTACACTAGAATAACAGACAGCATCAACAACGACAGCAGCTAGTTAGGTAGTTGGCAAAACAGAGAAATGTATAGTGCAGTTAGACACGATAAAATAGCTAAGCAACTGCAGCGCAAGAGGTTTCTAACCTGCACAGTCAAATGAGCAATCAGGCTCAACAAATGCAAACGTGGGTCAGCTGTGTCCAGCAGAACCTAACTATGAACAAGACAGACGAAAACTACCGTATACCGTACCAACAGCACAAAGGTCGTCCAGAGCAGCAACCTTTTTCAAATCCTCAGCGACGCTCTCATTTCAGTGGAATCGAATGTTGGCAATGTCGATAAGTAGGGCATACAAACGCAAGTTGTCTACAGGTTCTGTCGGCTCAACGTCCTCCTCGTGAACCGAAACGCCGTAGTCTGAACTATATAAATCGAAGGGAACCACACACTTTCGCTTACAGCTCAAGCGAAGCAGAATGTGAGGAAGAAAAAGAAGACGAAGAAAAAGCTAGGGAAACCGCCATCGCAACTTCACATCGAACCTCGGGTTTATGCAAATTAGCGGTGCATAACAATGCTGCAGTGGAACGAAGCACTAACACTCATGTGTCTATAAACATTGCAGAAACGCAATGGCAGGCACCACAGAGCGAACAACTCAGACACGTTAAGTTAAATAAAATAAAAACAGGTGTTGTCAAAGAGCTTCCGTTAATGGTCTTACATGGAAAATAACCCACAAGACTACAAAATTTGCAACTGAAAACAATTAAATTGATATGGGGTTTTGTGTTAATCGGACCACTACCGTTCTTTTTCAATTTTGGGTGTGAATGCAGGTGCATAATTAGGTCTTACAGATAAAGTCTAACTGACTCTATAATTGTCTAGAGCTATTGTTTTTAAAGCGGTGTGGTTTAGCGAATTTTCTTTTGAAGTGTTTACAACTGGAGAAAGGATCAAATTGAATTGAAGTTCGTTTTTATAATCCAATTGTGAATTGTCTACGATTATTTGGAGATCTGTTAGTTTCGAAAGGTGGTAAGTCCAACTTCTCAATTTATATCTTTGTGTTTAGAGTAATTAGAGAACACTTCCAAAAGCCAACGTTGGTTTCAATAATTGACATACTGTAGTGACTCGCTTACTTTTGCACAGTTAGAAACTGTGTTAAAACCAGGATTTCAATTGGAAAAAGGAAATCTATTCAACGTTTTCTTGAAACAGAATTAATTGCCTGTTGTGAAATGACATTACTCAGTGCAAATGTGACAATTTGGCTTTTTGAAACGTCAAAATTTGGGAGGCCATATTTATTGTGTTGAAAGGAAAAATTGAAACGCCAAAACTTGGGAAGTTAAATTTTATTGATTTAAGGGGAAAAATTGTTTACTTTTATGAGCTTTTATGTATAAGCTGCTAAATCAGATTTAAACGTTAACATTCGCTAGTTTTCTATAAATTTAGCTATTAATAATTAGATCTGATCCAATAATTTGCTGAAACAGGTTTTGTTTTAGATACTTTTGCGACAAGTGCATTGAATTTAGACGACGGTTACAAAAGAAATGCTAGTCTTAAAGTGGCAGACTCGCATGACATTACTGTTTGCACAGTTAGGAAGTGTGTCAAAACAGAAATTTCAATTAGAAAAGGAAATTTTATTCGATTTATGTTGAAACAAAATTAATTGCCATATGTAAATGACATTAGTAAGGTTAAATTTGACAATGGGGTTTTCTGGTACGGGCCCAGACACCGCGAGGCTCTGCATGAGACCTGTATGGTGCTGCTCTCCGCAGTCCAAGTTAAGAGGCGGACCAGAAGCGGAGAAGCGAGGATCACGGATAGAAAAAGTAATCCCCAAGCCAAGTTGGTGTACGGTTATTGGCCACTCCCAGGAAAACTGGGATAGCCTCAGTCACACCCAGGGCAGACTGCCTTGTTTGTCAAGGCAGGCTGCCCCCCGCATACCCCAAGTGACTAAGATGGCTGAAACCTAGTAAAGCCTGCTTGGTATACTAGAGGGAGAAAAATAAAAGCTGCAGAAGAGACGCGATGGGAACGGCCAAGCTTAAAGACAGGACAGAAGGAAAAAGTCCGCCATCTAAAAGTTAATCAACATTTTGAAACTTTTAACGATTTGAAGATTTTTAGAAGTCACTTTGGTTTTAAACAATAAACAAAGAAAATTAAATGTGAGAATTAAATTTAAATATATTATTATCTCATTAACCCTGTATTAAATGTTACTTAGCTTGGAATCTTTCCTTGTGGACGGAATCTTCTTGATCCTCCTGTTGGGCACAGGGGGCCAGACCACTAACAACCCCTGTGCCATATCTTTTTATCTTTGCCGGTTGTTGTTGCTGTTGTTGTTGTTGTTGTAGTTGTTGTAGCAGTTAATATTTCTTCTTCTTTTGTAGGGGTAAGGCTGCAAATCCTTCGAAAAAAGTATTTAGCTGCAGATATATGCAGCCTTCCCCTTCCAGTACTTGATCAAATCCCCGACAATGGGGGTTGTTGGAATGTCAAAATTAGGAAGGCTTAATTTTGTTTTGATAAAAGAAAGAAAGAAAAATTACATTTATGAAATGATTTTGGAACAATTAAATCCATTGCACTTTAGCTTCCAAAAGCAATATGTACAGTTACAAGATATATATGTCACCGTAAAACTGTAGAATCAGGAATTCTGCAGAATTACTGAAATTTTCAGGAATTCTACAGAATTCCTGAACATTTCAGTAAAACTGTAGAATTACGGCGAAACTTGACTTATTCTACAGTTTTCCTGATATTTTCAGGGATTCTATAGAATTCCGTATTTTGTTCAGGAAAACTGTGGAACTACGGTTAAACTTGAATTATTCAACAGTTTTCCTGAAATTCTGAAACCTACTTATCAATTTTCATTATCAAATTTTCTTCAAAATCTAAGGAAAAAAGACAAAGTAAAGAAAGATAGAGATATCATCCTTCGCTATGTTATCATTACATACTAGTTTCATTACTGATTAATCACTCGCTAAGCTCCACTCGATTTGGCTTAAACGATGAACGGCAACGATACTAAAGAAAACTTTTACAGCAAGTTAGCAACCTACTATAGCAAAAAGACTCGTGAGAAACCTTGGACCAAGCTTGAATACGACAATATCTATGATCAAATTATTCAAGCTCAAGCTTGGAGCTCCTTCAATCTTACACAGTGATCGAGGACGCGAATTTGTTAATAAGACAATCCTTGCACTGAAGCATCGAAGCACTGTTTGGGCATCCTGCAAAACACGGGCTACTTGGTGGACCAATTTCACCAGACTTGGCCAAGACTATGAAAAATGAAGAAGATCTGGAGAGATATGCTGAGGAAACGGAAATTACGTCTTGCGACTCTGAGACAGTCAGTTCACAGTCGTCGGAAGATGATGATAACGCTGCCAAATCCTGTGTTGTCTGCGAAAGACCCGTAGGAGGTGCACACGGTTTGTGCAAATGCGGTTGCTATGTACATTTGGCTTGTGGTTTTCAAGGTCCAGGGGAAGAGGGGTATGGCCAGCAGGTTATCTGTCCTAACTGCCACAAGAAAGAGACAATTGCAAAGCAACGCGAATTGGCAGGACAGAACCTGCGCAAGGCTGCAGACCGCATGCTGGATCAATCAGCGAAATTTCTTCCTGACTTTGACATTGGAGATACTGTCCTTGTACCGGTTCCCGATGTTGATAGAGCACCCACGGACCCAAGAAATATCATGGGAATCGTACTTTCTCAAGTAAATGACGTCTACCAGGTAGGAACCACCGCTGGTGTCCTGATGGGCATGTACAGCAAAGCTGACCTCCTTAAATCTGACCATTCTCTGATGACAGCTGAAGACGTACCTGAAGAAAAGCACGTCACTCTGCGAACAGCAGTAAAGCTAATCTTTTCCGGTCAGGGATTTACTGCATGTGGTTGTGGAGTTGGAAGAAAGCAGTGTGAAACGAAACGATGCAAGTGCAAGGCCAAAGGAATTTTGTGCGGCAGCAAATGCCATGGATCCACAGCCTGTCGAAATAAATGATCATATGAAAGAAACTTGTAAACTGTAAACAATTAAACCGAAAATCTTTAAAATTCATATTTCACTCATTCATATAGTTTTGATTAAAAAGTCCTTCCTTAGTTTTAAAAAGAACTTTTAGAAGTGTGTGTAGAGAACCATTTGTATAAGTTCTAACAGTTCTATAACAGTCCGACAAGTTTTTACAATTATTTCTATAATCAGTTTTATAATTGGTTATTTCAAATTTAAATGTTTGGTTGATCGTAAAATGATTGCAAAAGGTTGGCTATATTTAAAAAACAGGAACTGTATGAGCATTGAAAATTTGAATTTGATAATGAAAATTGAAAGTAGGTTTCAGAATTTCAGGAAAACTGTTGAATAATTCAAGTTTAACCGTAGTTCCACAGTTTTCCTGAACAAAATACGGAATTCTACAGAATCCCTGAAAATTTCAGGAAAACTGTAGAATATGTCAAGTTTCGCCGTAATTCTACAGTTTTACTGAAATGTTCAGGAATTCTGTAGAATTCCTGAAAATTTCAGTAATTCGGCAGAATTCCTGATTCTACAGTTTTACGGTGACATATACATACAAAACAAAATGTCTCCAGTCCACTGTCCAAGCAAGACCAACTGTCTGGGCCAGTCATCTCTCCAGTCACACAGACCGTGTGATTTCAGAGTCCGTGCAATAGCGCGTGATGAAGTGGGGCCCACCCACGGGGGACATGTACACCACGACCACCACCTTCCACTTGAAGGTGCCCACCCGTCTGGCGTACCAGGTCACCGGTGTGAAAGGTCCATCCCAATTCTCCTGGGGTCGCTCCGATGTGTCCCGTGTGTATCAGGTGGCCTGAAGAGTTTCCTCTTCATCTTCTCCATTCTCCCTGGGAAGGACCCACCGGAGGTAGGGATATTCCAGCCAGCCCTCCAATTTGACCCGGAGCACCTGGTGGCTGTCCCCCAACCCAAACCCATCAACGCCGGGAAGGAGGATACGGTGAGCCTCCATTTCCACCTTCCCGTCGCCTTCCACCTCACTGGGACCCTCCTCCACCATCCAGTTCCAAAGTACAAAGAGCGCCTGCCGGGCTGCCATCAGGTAGCTCAGGGTACCACCATTTTCAAACTCTCCCCCGTGCCTGAAGAAATGCACCAGGAGAGAGTTTCTGGCCTCCTCCCAGTTGGGTCCGAACGTGGGAAAAGGCGTCCAGGACACCCCGTAGGCAGCTTCCTGGGCCCCCAGGCACCGTTCCTTCCAGTTTGCACCTTGGTCCCCCAGGGCCCCGGTGAGGGAATCCAGCAGGGCCAGGAAGGTGACATAGGCATTCATGATGAGATACGGTATGGTGAGGATGATGAGGCTGAAAATAATGAAAGAATGAAGAGAATGATAAGAATGAATGGGAAGGGCGAAGATAGAGTCGTTAAAGATAGAGTGTGAAACGTTAAAAGGATTGTAATAACTATTAAGCACAAGTTATTTACCCAATTGGCTTATATAGTTTAGGCTTTAGTCGCCAAATGTAATACAATATATTTTGATTGCACGAAGCTCAAGCAAGTGAATTGGATTCGATCCAGCACAGGGGAGAAACATGCGTGTATAAAGATAAGTTTTTTATTTCTATAATTTTAAATTTAGAATTTTACAACTGGGCAGGAGCAGTGGGGCGTCCAAAGATAAGTAGCGATGTGATTCTAAGTTAATAATGCAGCACAGTTGTACTTCCGTTCACCACAAATCACGATGGAAGAGATTTTCCTACTGACTTTTGCATATAATTTTGCTTGACCTAACATTTTTGTTAGCATTGAATCAGCAAGTGGGACATGTGTTTGCTTATTTACAGAGTGGTAAGTAGTTCATATTAGTTATGTTAATGCTGTTAATGCTGTTTCTAGAACTATGGAATATCACCATGGTAGGTAATGCTCAATGTAGTGACAGTGGATGAATATTTTGGACCCCTAGGCGCCAGGGGTTACCAGGCGTCCATCAAATCGGTCACTCCAAAAATTGCACAATGGGGAGTCGGCAAACTGCTGGCTCCTGTGCCAACAAACGTCAAAATCACTAACCCTGGGCCAGGATTTACTGATCAGTCCGCTTCAGGAGGCCACGCATTTACAGCCATTACGACAAAAGCTAAGCTATCAACCATTTTTCTTTCTAAATTTTAATGAATTCTAGTTATAGTTACAAGCAATAGGCATGGAGGGTGTAAAAGGTCCCTCCGTGTCTATTGTGGATGAAATATTGTTACTGTTAATGTTTAATGCTCATTGGGGCAACATAATTAAGCACTTAAATGGACTCACGCATGCTCCTTAGGTCGCCCAGAAAGGGAGAATGTACCTTTCTGCATATGCCGACCGCAAACACGAAACTTCGGACCCTAAGGATCCCTTTTTTAAATCTCCTAATCTCATTTGACTTTATTGCAAAGAGCCAAACTTTTCTGGTTCCAGCCGGCACCAGTCAATCACCTTATGATTAAATAGGTTTCATCCCCCCACAATTGTACACTGTACTTATCCGAGTTTTTCAAGGAGTTGGCCGTACATGAAGGGAAACCCTTGTGTATGGAACCAACGGGTGACTACGATGCGATTAAAGCAGCGCAGTCACTTCTGCTCCGGCAGTAGCCTTGCCTTCGCCTCGGGTAATTGCTGTATGCAATTATTCAACGCCAGACCATGGACCCTGAGCAAAATTTTGGTCTGGCGTTACCCCTCCTCGCGAAAGCATCTGGGGTGTGGCACCAAGGGAAAAAAAGCTCAAGCAAAAATGTGAACTGCTTTAACGTCTTATTAGTGTATACTAAGTAAAACACAACTCGACATTTTAGTATTGAGATATCATCCAGTGCAATATAATTCTGTGAAAGTACGTATGAGGTGATAATAATCATAAACAGTAAACAATACTTAAGATCTCTACAGTATCTTGAGACGTTGAGTTGAAGTGTAGCCTTGTAGCCTGGCTAGTACTCCTCGCCCCTCGGTTGTTATTCTTTCGTATAAGACTCAGCCAATTACTGTAGTTGCATTTAGCGAAAACCTGCTGTATAACATGATGCGTTTCCTGAAGTTTCGCCGAGGTTTCAGATTGGGTATTTCTTGAAATTTAAAGCCTCGGATTCGCCAATACCTGATAACCACGAAGTCTAGAAATTTTGAAGCTGCGGTAGCAGAGGCTGTGGAACTGGAAGCATCTGTATGGTGATCAGCATCTCATGTATGGTGATGAGCCATTGCTTGACGTAGTTGTAAGCAGACCACCACCAAGAAACAGTTCAAACCGTCATTTCGAACGACCATCAGGCCGGTGTCACGGTGCAAATCTTCCCCCGTGCAAATCTTCCCCCTGGAAATTTTGCACCGGTACAAAACTTCCCCCGGGGGAAGATTTGCACCAGCTGCCAGAGTGACCGTGAAGTTAGCAACACATGATTCAAAAGTTTTGGGAACTATTTAAGATTAATTCTAACAATTCTACTTTTTATTTTTCGCCAGTCACTTGTTTTTAATAGATGAAGCAATAGTTCAATTCGTCGTTAAACCTGTCGCTTTGGCAGTCTTAAATAATTAAATTACTTAGGTAAAATTGTGTCGAATTATGAATTAAATTCAACAAATACAATAAGCTGAAATTATCTTCATTTGAATTTTATAACGTTCAATGACTGGAACCTGTCTAGGATCAATTGGACATTATCCTCGTCTACCCTTTTGGGGGATAAAGTTCATTTGGGAACACTTGTATTCATAACAGTCCTAGACGTGTTTGGTTTATCATGCATCGAAATTCATTTTTCAATTCAGCTTTTCGTTAGCTTATATACTGTAAGATGAAGTTGTTAAATTGCGAAAAGCTTTACAAAAATTAATCTCAGATTCGTGTTCAACGCTTCTGACACCCCCTGGAACCAACATTTGAGCAATGGTGACATACTTTTTGGATCCCGTTTGTCTGCCCCTGAAAATCAAGAATTTAATTTTTTAAATTTTTAAAAGATTAATTGAAACAATCGCATTCTCACCAAACTTTAGGATAAATCAGTGATAGGCAGATTAAGACTTAAGTTGGTTAAAATATTAAAAAATTTTTGAATTTTCCTTGAATTTGAATTTATTTCTAGCCGTCTCCTAGTTTCGGGGGGGGGGTGATAAAGTGCAATTAGGGCTTGGGGGGATAAAGTTTAATCCTAGTTCTTCCACACATTTTTCTTGCTTTCTTAGCCAAATAATATTGCTATTTTACTTGCAATGTAAGAATCTAAATCTAATTCTAAACTTTGCTTGGTTTTGTTTATGGTGTATTTCCTTGTGAGTTTGGTGTATTTCCTTGTGAGGGTGATCTCAAGTATGGATATCTAAATTCTGGATTTTGAAGTAAACAACTAAAGAGGATAAATCCTAGTTCTGAGTTGCACGAGTTACTCAAGTTAAAATAGTTAAAACTTCAATGTTAATTTTAGCTCAAACATTGTCTGATTGACAATGATAAATTCGTAGTTCATACAGATAAATGAAAGTAAATTCACAAACAATTAGTAAGTAGGCCCCAAAAGGGGCAGTATTCCTTTATAGACCTTTTCTTTATTCAAATGCAAACTTGTTTTTATCGGAAGTTTCAGGTTTTGTTTACAATTTCACTTGCCTTTCCTCATCAGGGAGATCATCCCTATGCTTGCCGTGCCTGGCTGAACTTGTGATGTCCAGCGCAAGCTAGTGCCTACCTAATGTACCAATGTGTAGCTCCCAAGCTACACTGGTGCTCAAAAATTTGCAACCGTTTAGATTGCTGACAGTCGAAGACTGCGCGACGGTTCTCAGTTCTGTTCCTTATATAGGTTCTGAACCTAATTTGCATAATCCAAAGGCAAAAAAATCTGACCTAAGCTAGCCCTGTGTTGAAGATAGGGCTTCTAAATGGAGAAATGACTCACTATGCACTAAACATATAAGTTTCCATTTTATACATTCCTGCTCCAGCAGGAATAAAAAGAAACTTTCATTCATTGTGTTATAACAAACTACAAAGCACTGGTCAATTTTAATCAATTAATTTTATTTATTGCGAAACCTGTGAATTGTGATAGCTATTCCGGTTTTTGTTAGCTGCTAGCTTAGCTACCATACCAGTCGAAAAATCCATTTGCCCTCAACTGTGAAAGCTAAAGTTTAAAGAAGCATCATCGCGTTGTTTCAAGTTGTTTCGATTAAGCTGCATTTTACAATTTCGAAACTATAAGCCAGAGCTTAGCTAAGACCTCGGTTGTAGTTATTATTGTTAATAACTATGTAATTCTGCCATCTTCCGGGGGGAAATTCTGCCATCTTCCGAAAAACTTCCGGAGGAAGAATTGCCCCGGTGCAAATCTCCCGGGGGGAAGTTTTGCACGGGGGGAAGATTTGCACCGTGACACCGGCAATACCGAAATGATTGGTCTCTATGTTACACTAGAATAACAGACAGCATCAACAACGACAGCAGCTAGTTAGGTAGTTGGCAAAACAGAGAAATGTATAGTGCAGTTAGACACGATAAAATAGCTAAGAAACTGCAGCGCAAGAGGTTTCTAACCTGCACAGTCAAATGAGCAATCAGGCTCAACAAATGCAAACGTGGGTCAGCTGTGTCCAGCAGAACCTAACTATGAACAAGACAGACGAAAACTACCGTATACCGTACCAACAGCACAAAGGTCGTCCAGAGCAGCAACCTTTTTCAAATCCTCAGCGACGCTCTCATTTCAGTGGAATCGAATGTTGGCAATGTGGATAAGTAGGGCATACAAACGCAAGTTGTCAGCAGGTTCTGTCAGCTCAGCGTGCTCCTCGTGAACCGAAACGCCGTAGTCTGAACTATATAAATCGAAGTGAGCCACACACTTTCGCTTACAGCTCAAGCGAAGCAGAATGTGAGGAAGAAAAAGAAAACGAAGAAAAAGCTAGGGAAACCGCCATCGCAACTTCACATCGAACCTCGGGTTTATGCAAATTAGAGCGGTGCATAACAATGCTGCAGTGGAACGAAGCACTAACACTCATGTGTCTATAAACATTGCAGAAACGCAATGGCAGGCACCACAGAGCGAACAACTCAGACACGCTGGTCTGCGGGTGGCATGGCAGTAGTAATAGGTCCGCACCAGACGTAGCGCCTGGAGGGGGTGGTGGTGTGAGCGGCGATGCGGCGAAAGCGGCCTGGAGGGGGTGATGGTGTAAGCGGCGAAAGCGGCCTGGCGGGGGTGGTGGTGTGAGCGGCGAAAGCGGCCTGGAGGGGGTGGTGGTGTGAGCGGCGAAAGCGGCCTGGAGGGGGTGTTGGTGTGAGCGTCGAAAGCGGCTTGGAGGGGGTGTTGGTGTGAGCGGCGAAAGCGGCCTGGAGGGGGTGGTGGTGTGAGCGGCGAAAGCGGCCTGGAGGGGGTGTTGGTGTGAGCGGCGAAAGCGGCCTGGAGGGGTGTTGGTGTGAGCGGCGAAAGCGGCCTGGAGGGGGTGGTGGTGTGAGCGGCGAAAGAGGCCTGGAGGGGGTGGTGGTGTGAGCGGCGAAAGCGGCCTGGAGGGGGTGGTGGTGTGAGCGGCCAAAGCGGCCTGGCGGGGATGGTGGTGTGAGCGGCGAAAGCGGCCTGGCGGAGGTGGTGGTGCAAGCGGCGAAAGCGGCTTGGTGGAGGTGGTGGTGTAAGCGGCGAAAGCGGCTTGGCGGAGGTGGTGGTGTAAGCGGCGAAAGCGGCCTGGCGGAGGTGGTGGTGTAAGCGGCGAAAGCGGCCTGGAGGGGGTGGTGGTGTGAGCGGCGAAAGCGGCCTGGAGGGGGTGGTGGTGTAAGCGGCGAAAGCGGCCTGGCGGGGTTGGTGGTGTGAGCGGCGAAAGCGGCCTGGAGGGGGTGTTGGTGTGAGCGGCGAAAGCGGCTTGGAGGGGGTGTTGGTGTTAGCGGCGAAAGCGGCCTGGAGGGGGTGGTGGTGTGAGCGGCGAAAGCGGCCTGGAGGGGGTGTTGGTGTGAGCGGCGAAAGCGGCCTGGAGGGGGTGTTGGTGTGAGCGGCGAAAGCGGCCTGGAGGGGGTGGTGGTGTGAGCGGCGAAAGAGGCCTGGAGGGGGTGTTGGTGTGAGCGGCGAAAGCGGCCTGGAGGGGGTGTTGGTGTGAGCGGCGAAAGCGGCCTGGAGTGGGTGTTGGTGTGAGCGGCGTAAGCGGCCTGGAGGGGGTGGTGGTGTGAGCGGCGAAAGCGGCCTGGAGGGGGTGTTGGTGTGAGCGGCGAAAGCGGCCTGGAGGGGGTGGTGGTGTGAGCGGCGAAAGAGGCCTGGAGGGGGTGTTGGTGTGAGCGGCGAAAGCGGCCTGGAGGGGGTGGTGGTGTGAGCGGCAA
Source organism: Trissonchulus latispiculum (assembly GCA_030248195.1). Taxonomy (NCBI): domain Eukaryota; kingdom Metazoa; phylum Nematoda; class Enoplea; order Enoplida; family Ironidae; genus Trissonchulus; species Trissonchulus latispiculum. The sequence goes on from JASAND010021952.1 coordinate 21,671, forward strand.
AAGCGGCCTGGAGGGGGTGGTGGTGTGAGCGGCGAAAGCGGCCTGGCGGGGATGGTGGTGTGAGCGGCGAAAGCGGCCTGGAGAGGGTGGTGGTGTGATCGGCTCAGCTTCTGGTCGCCCGGAACCATGACCGACCCAAGGTTAAATTTGAAAATTGTTTATTCTTAACGGCAAAAAGTTTATCTAGGGGTTTTTCGACCATGTAGAATTCAAACATGAGCTTAGTTTTCCTCTACAACCTAAGTTCCACGCTGCAAGTGACCCCCGACCGGATCCATGGCTGACCCATGCTTAAATTTGAAAATTGTTTATCTAATTGAAAAACTTATCTACGGGGTTTTCGACCACGTAGAATTCAAATATAAGCTTAGTTTTCTTGTATTAGCTAAGCTCCGTTCTGTGCTTGGCCCTTGACCGGAACCCTTGCTGACCCTTGCTTAAAATTGAAATTTCGCTATTGTTAACGGGAAAAGCTTATGTTTTCATACTAAGAATTCAAATACGAGCTTAGTTTTCCTCTACAACCTAAGCTGCACGCTGCAAGTGACCCATGATTTTTATCAACCTGAGCTACGCTCTGTACGTGGCTCATAATTTGTTATGAAAATGCAAAGTTTGTCCTTTTTCTGTGTAGACTTAATCTATAAGCCTTTTGCAATCATAATTGTATTTGTGACGAAAACGAACACTTCAATTTATCTATAAAGTTTAAGTGTTGTGTCGTTTAAATGTGTACGTTTCCGAAAACTGAATCAAATTCGCGTCTTAATATTTTTCTTAAACATATTTCCGCTTTCTGTTTTGGTGTGTAAACTGTCTGTTTGACGAATTATGGAAGAATTGAAATAAGGAAGATGACAGACGTTTTAAACTAGATCTTGTTAACTGCCCCTTTTAAGTCAACTGTCAACACCTGTTTTTATTTTACTTAACTTAACTTTACTTTAATCGTCAACTTTTAACGATTTGAAGATTTTTAGAAGTCACTTTGGTTTAAAACAATAAACAAAGAAAATTAAATGTGAGAATTAAATTTAAATATATTATTATCTTATTATCCCTGTATTAAATGTTACTTAGCTTGGAATCTTTCCTTGTGGACGGAATCTTCTTGATCCTCCTGTTGGGCACAGGGGGCCAGACCACTAACAACCCCTGTGCCATATCTTTTTATCTTTGCCGGTTCTTGTTGCTGTTGTTGTTGTTGTTGTTGTAGTTGTTGTAGCAGTTAATATTTCTTCTTCTTTTGTAGGGGGAAGGCTGCAAATCCTTCGAAAAAAGTATTTAGCTGCAGATATATGCAGCCTTCCCCTTCCAGTACTTGATCAAATCCCCGACAATGGGGGTTGTTGGAATGTCAAAATTAGGAAGGATTAATTTTGTTTTGATAAAAGAAAGAAAGAAAAATTACATTTATGAAATGATTTTGGAACAATTAAATCCATTGCACTTTAGCTTCCAAAAGCAATATGTACAGTTACAAGATATATACATACAAAACAAAATGTCTCCAGTCCACTGTCCAAGCAAGACCAACTGTCTGGGCCAGTCATCTCTCCAGTCACACAGACCGTGTGATTTCAAAGTCCGTGCAATAGCGCGTGATGAAGTGGGGCCCAACCACGGGGGACATGTACACCACGACCACCACCTTCCGCTTGAAGGTGCCCACCCGTCTGGCCTACCAGGTCACCGGTGTTAAAGGTCCATCCCAATTCTCCTGGGGTCGCTCCCATGTGTCCCGTGTGTATGAGGTGGCCTGAAGAGTTTCCTCTTCATCTTCTCCATTCTCCCTGGGAAGGACCCACCGGAGGTAGGGATATTCCAGCCAGCCCTCCAATTTGACCCGGAGCACCTGGTGGCTGTCCCCCAACCCAAACCCATCAACGCCGGGAAGGAGGATACGGTGAGCCTCCATTTCCACCTTCCCGTCGCCTTCCACCTCACTGGGACCCTCCTACACCATCCAGTTCCAAAGGAGAAAGAGCGCCTGCCGGGCTGCCATCAGGTCGCTCAGGGTACCACCATTTTCAAACTCTCCCCCGTGCCTGAAGAAATGCACCAGAAGAGAGTTTCTGGCCTCCTCCCAGTTGGGTCCGAACGTGGGAAAAGGCGTCCAGGACACCCCGTAGGCAGCTTCCTGGGCCCCCAGGCACCGTTCCTTCCAGTTCGCACCTTGGTCCCCCAGGGCCCCGGTGAGGGAATCCAGCAGGGCCAGGAAGGTGACATAGGCATTCATGATGAGATATGGTATGGTGAGGATGATGAGGCTGAAAATAATGAAAGAATGAAGAGAATGATAAGAATGAATGGGAAGGGCGAAGATAAAGTCGTAACGATAATCAAGTTTATACTTTGGGTGGTGAATCTCTGTCCGATACTGAGTTTATGCGGGACATGGGTATAATGATGAGTAATGATTTAACTTTCTCTAAACATATAAGTCAAATTAGAGCTAAGGCCAATCAGAGAGTAGGAATTATTTTTAGCAGTTTCTCTAGTAGAGATGCAGTCCTCTTAACTAAGCTTTTTGTGACGTATGTTAGACCAATTTTGGAGTACTGTACCCAGATATGGTCACCTAGTTTGCTTAAAGACATTGACCCTGTGGAGGGAGTACAGCGTGCATTTACAAAACGACTGTATGGCCTTGAAAATTTTACTTACAAGGAAAGACTTAAACGTTGCAACCTACAATCATTGGAAATGAGAAGGTTAATGTATGATTTATATTTGATGCATAGTATAGTGTATAATGCCTTTGATTGTTCTTTTGATGATTATTTTACATATTCGCCTGACGCAGGGACAAGGGGCCATAATAGTTTGTCTATTAGACCTAAGCGATATAAAAAGTCTAGAGCTAGCCATTTCTTTTTCTATAGAATTTGCAATGTTTGGAACTGTTTACCGGACAGTATTGTTACCTGTTCCTCTCTGAGCACATTTAAATCAAAATTGTTAAAGCATGAAGCTCAGCTGCACAAGTTTATGCGGGGGCGTGCATTACAAGAACAGTAGTCCTTTGCATGCAATATTTTATTTCGTTTCACGCAATGTATATATGTACTTTCATAATCTAAATAACCTCAAATTTGTTTTTCTCAGTCGCATTTTATTTAAACATCTAATAGCGTACAAACCCGGGCTGCCAACCTTGCGTCACTGTGTGTATATATACGCTCATGCTTTTGTATGAGTTTATATATAATTGTCTACTAATCCTGTCACGACGTAGCCGCTTGCATGCATCAGCATCGCCGTGGCAGATGTAATACCTGTTGTATGTGGACGCGGCATTGGGGTTGGGCGGCCGCGGGGCAAATCACGTCTATGTAATAAAAGACATATAGTACTAACAAGGCGTGATTTACTCGGGATTAAAAAAAGATAGAGTGTGAAACGTTAAAAGGATTGTAATGTTCAGTAAAAGATCCTTAAGCGTTACACGAAGAAACCATTTTAATTTTTAGCTTAAAATCAGGCTTAGGCTTAGGCTTAGGCTTAGGCTTATATACGCTCATGCTTTTGTATGAGTTTATATATAATTGTCTACTAATCCTGTCACGACGTAGCCGCTTGCATGCATCAGCATCGCCGTGGCAGATGTAATACCTGTTGTATGTGGACGCGGCATTGAGGTTGGGCGGCCGCGGGGCAAATCACGTCTATGTAATAAAAGACATATAGTACTAACAAGGCGTGATTTACTCGGGATTAAAAAAAAAGATAGAGTGTGAAATGTTAAAAGGATTGTAATGTTCAGTAAAAGATCCTTAAGCGTTACACGAAGAAACCATTTTAATTTTTAGCTTAAAATCAGGCTAGCAACAGGCCATCAAAAACAGCAGTTCGGAAGACTAAATAATATTAGCAACTATATCTGGGTAAAAACCTAGATATCTCCTCAATTCTCTAACATATGACAA
>JASAND010021953.1:0-38328 GCA_030248195.1 Trissonchulus latispiculum
ATATAAGAATACAAGATAATACAATATGCAGAGATGGGTGAAAAGTGCATCAGGATAAGGACGGCTATACAATACAACAAAATTCAGCAATCAAAGTGAGAGTATAAGGTAATGAATAAAGTACAAGTATACCAATAGAGGTAGGAACAAAAACACGTTTAAAATACAAACTTCGAAGTCAACTCGACCTGTGTGTCGATACTTAATTAGCAGCAGCGTAGCTAGCCAGTATTTGACCTAGTTGAGCACTGCCGGAATCATTCAAATGTAAATTGTCGGGTCGAAACAAATGGGTGGAGGAAAATCGGTGGTGGAGGGGGATAACAGAAACATTTGCCCACTGCGATTCAGAAATTAGAAGCGACAGTCTGTGGTTAATGGCAGGCACACATTTTTGTATGTGGCTCAACGAAGAAGACCCGGCCGTGGGGACATCGCAGTGGCGAGGTAGCAACTCACAAACAGCAATTTTCGCTTGAGGGTGCTCAGTGACGAAATGAGACAACCCTGTTTCAAATTGACGGACAACTTGGCGAACATTGACTAAGCGCACCGTCACGAGCATATACTGGGGCTTTACCATGTTTATACTTATGCCTGCGGGGAACATTGTTAGTGCCAGCGAGCACAATGACAAGCCGGAATTTCGGCCACATGCAGGCTCTGGCAATTTTGAGGACATGCTGGATTTTAGCTCCAGGCAGAGATAACTTCAAGAAACTTTCAGGAACAGGGACATGTGCGCCTAAGGAATCACACACTAACAGCACCTTAGAATGCAGATATTGCAGACGGTACTGCAAACGCACTTCCATCAAAGCTTGGCCCAACAGACTTGGGCGGGGAAGAGGGGGTCGAGGGTGCGAACAAGCCCAGCTATAAATTTCTTGATCATTGAGGCCACATGCCCAACCGCTTGAATCGTTGCCCCGCTCTAACAAGGTAGAAAAATCTGTAGCTAACCTGTATTTAGTGAGATTATGCAGAGGTTTTGCGATCTGGGCATAATCTTTGACAAACCGACGATAGTAACCAGCTAAACCTAAAAATTGACGAACTTCGGACACATCCGTGGGCTGACGAGCTTTCTGAACTTTGTCAATCTTATGGGGATCGGCCTGTACGCCGTTAGAGGACAAAATATGACCTAGAAAGGGAATAGCTGGTAGGCAGAACTGGCATTTTCGAAGCTTGATCTTTAACTTCGCAACGGTTAGTCTGACATGGACCTTCTCCAAATGAGCTAAATGTTCCTCAAACGTCGCGGAAAAGATAATAATGTCATCAATGTAAACTAGGCAGCATTCCCAGGGCAATCCTGCAAAAACAAGGTCCATTAATCTCTGGAAAGTGGCTGGTGAGTTGCACAAGCCCATCGGCATTTACGACAAATTCGTATAGGCCGTTGTGCGTGACAAACGCTGTCTTTTCTTTGTCTTCGTCTGCCATACGAACTTGCCAAAAACCAGAATTCAGGTCCATGGTAGTAAAATATTTCGGCTTCACTTTGCCCACCTTGTCGAAAATCTCACCTATATTGGGCAAAGGATATACATCCCTTTTTGTTATCATATTGACTTTACGAAGGTCAATGCATACCCTCTTCTTCGTGGTATCCTTCTTTTCAACAAGGATGTAGGGACTCGCCCATGGACTATGGGATGGCCGAATTATATCTGCATCGAGCAATTCTTGGACTATCTGCTCAACATTCTGTTGCTGAACTAAGGGAACACGGCGTACTTGCTGTTTGATGGGCATATTTCCCTGAGTGTCGATTCTATGCTTCAACAAATTCGTTCGGCCTAGATCGTAGTCATCTGCCGCTATGACTTGAACATGTTTCCGGAGCAGACCCTTAATTGTTTGCTTCTGTCCTTCCGTCAAATCAGAACCGTCAAAGATCAGTTCCGATATGGATTTTTCGCGCAGTTTCTGTCTCTCAAGTTCTTTTGGACTTTGTGTTGGTTTTCCATCGACCTGTTTGTCGGGTTTACCAACACTTGCTACAAGCCCTGTAGAACTCTTGTTTGGATCAAAGAGAGTGGAAACTTCATGGCCCTTTGCTGATTCCAACCTGCCCAGGCGCGTATTGCGGTAAATTCGAACTGGAGCATTAGTGGTGATGACGGCCCTAATAGGAATCGAATCACCCAGGTGAACCCTAGTCAGTGCTCTGGCTGTCCGGAACTTAAAACGCTTATGAGTGTCTAGGTTAGGTTCGAACAGAAGATCCTGTCCTTGAGCCTGTTTGCTCAGGTTCCCTGGCAGTGTACACATTACACAAATTTCGGATCGGGGAGGAATTACCCAGGAAGAAGATGCTTTAATCTCTACTGGTGTGAAACTATGTCCTGACACAACTGCAGATACCGATTCTCCGCCAATGGAAATCTTCTCACTTACGGGATCCACAAACAGACTTCCAGCCTCTGAGAGGAAGTCCATGCCCAATACACACTCGTGCGGAACTCTATCAGCAACGTACGTGGGATGACTGACTACTTTCGAACCAATCTGGAAAGGAACATGTAAAAGACCGTCCAATTCTAGAGTATGTCCGGTTGCTGAATCAATCCGAGGCACTTCCTGTGGCCTAAGCTTGAGGTATTCCTCATCAGCTAGCAACCTACGCCTTAGGGAAGACGAGATCATAGCGATACTGGCTCCTGTATCCACAAGAGCAGGAAGATGCATATCTCTTATGCAAATCCAAATCACTAAAGCGGAAAACGGATCTAGCGAAAACAGAACTGGACGCTGTCCTTCAACCTGTGGCGAATGTGGGGATGACCGCCTGCGTCTGGAAAACATACTGTTACTACGACGGCGAGTTTCCGTCGGAGAGTCAGAATCAGACCTTTCTCTTCCACGACCAACCAATTCTATTGACTCAGCATTAGGCCGATACCTAACTGAAGCCGAGTTACGCTGCGATCGTCTCTTACACCGGCGGCAGCAGAAGCAGAGGAGCAAACAACCCAACACTAGGATAACTATGGCCACCACTACATACAGGCCAAAGAAAGAAATCCTGAAATCCCGTCCAAAGACAGGATACAGACCGGCATGATCTGCGACCTCTTGAATCAGTCTCTTTGCCTCTGTATTCTGCCTTTGCGCTAACTCCAACGAGGTAAAGTCGATTGCGAACGGTGTTATAACTTTTGGCCAATGAGGTGTCTTCTGAAATACTTTTACGCGTACTTGCTGTACCACTTTTAAGCTGTTGTAGTAGACATACGAGCCAACTGTTAAGAGTGTATAATCTGTGTGTGAAAACCAGAGTACACCGTGACTGGGCACACTGATCCTATTACCTACATTCTGATGTGCTATGGTGGATGATCGTGTGACAAGTACCTGAGTTTCGTTTGTACGAATTAGTACTCCGGCTGTGGTAGACTTTATTTGAGTACTCCTACTTGGCACAGCTAAGCGATGTCGGGGTTCACAATATTTTTCGCTGGTGTGGGGACTATTATATAGTGCACTGATGCAGCTTTGTTCTTGAGACCATGCTAACGGGATAGAATGTGGGTGACACAACCACAGCCCAGGATGGCTGATACATTGTTCGTTGTTGATGGGGAGTACTAAGTGATTATAGCTATTATCACCTGCAGGGATGTTTCCTAGCATTATCAGGTCAGGTAAATCTAAACTGTACTGAAGGTTAGTCGTCTTGTTGTGCCAACCAACATTGTGAACTTTGAAAACAGGTTTCACGTCTTCATCGATTATGATCGGAATCTCAAGCAAAAATGAAAATAACAACCGATGAATTTCCAGTTTCACTGGGTACGTTTTCGCAAATTGATATAGTAAAGCGGGTTCTTGGTAGAAAAGCGTGCCTTGCAAATTTACGTTGTCGCGCAAAAGTCGTTTTAGGGTAGTCACGTCGATTAGGTCCGGTGCTAATCGACCTTCGGTAGCGGCTAGCATAGCACCGTCAACCATTCTTGTAATGGTTTCCTTCATTGCTAGGCCACTAACCAGTGCGTCAACTTCTTGTACTATCTGATTCTGAGCGCATGCAATTTGATTAATTTTGTCTTGTATTTGTTTGATAGAATGGTGAGTGAAAATGTAGAGCTGCTCATTTGCGGATGTCAACCTGTTTAGTGTTCGATCCCGCAAGTGTGCGTCGGTTTTCATTAGCATCATAGCATCTTGTAATGCGTCAAGTTTTGAACCAACTTTACCTAAGTAGATGCTATTAGCTAGGCCTAAACCAGTTCCAGTCAAACCAAGAACTCCAGCAATCAAGGCACCCAAAAACCGCCTTTCCCTGTTTGGCGCAGTTTTCTCTTGGTTTGGTGAAACGGACGGTTCGGGCGACCCAGTTTCTGCGCAAAACCCCTCTGCCTGTTTGCAGACTTGGTTTAACAGTTTTCCGTAGAAATCGGTGTTCAATACGCCCTCGTAGGCAATGGCTAGATCACTAATTACTGCCTGTAACCGTTTGTGTAGACTATGTCGGCCTGTGCAACTGCTATTAATCTGGCTGGTCCTTGTTCCTAAAAATTCGACATAGTCGTCGTAGTCCTTTTCTGCCTGTGGTAGTTCAACTATGGGCAGATATTCTACATTACGTGGTGTGAGTGCCAGCCCAGCGGGTTCTATGGCAACTCCATATCCAGTGTGCACCTGTGTTGTGAACTTGCCTAACTCCCCGGCGAGTGACCCTCGTGTAGTTGGCAACAAGAAAAACACGACCAGTGGCAGAATTAGGGCTGCCTGGAGAAACGATGTGGCGCGCACGCGCGTTCTAATTGGCCAGGGTGCCATCCTCAACCGCGGACCTGCATGTCCAAGATGTTCGTTCTGTGGTGCTTCCCATTGTGTTTCTGCATTGCTCATAGACACATGAGTGTTAGTGCTTCGTTCCACTAGAGCCTTGTTATGCACAGCTAATTTGCATAAACCCGAGGTTCGACGTGCACTAGCGACGTGAACAGTAGGGTACAAGGCTTTGACGGCAGTTTCCCTAGTGGTTTCTTCGTCTTCTCTTTCATCCTCGTATTCAGCTTCGCTGGAGCTGTGAGAGTAGGTGTGTGGCTCAGTTCGATTCATGTAGTTCAGACTGCGGCGTTTCGGTTCATTCCGAGAAGCACGCTGAGCTGACTGAACCTGCGGACAACGTGCCTTTGTATGCCCGGCTTGTCCACATTGCCAACATTCAATTCCACTGAATTGAGAGCGTCGCTGAGAATTTGGAAAACGTTGTTGCCCTGGAGGACTTTGGTACTGATGGTTCGGTCTATGATAGTTTTCATTTGTCCTGTTCACAGTTTGGTTTTGCTGGACGCAGCTGACCAGCGTTTGCATCTGCTGAGCCAGATTGTTCATCTGAGTTTGCAAATTAGAGACCTCTTGTTTGAGCGCTGCTGTTTCTGAGCTATTTTTATCGTGTCTGACAGCACTATACATTTCTCTGTTTTGACGACTACCTAGCTGCTGTCGCTGCTGATACTGTTGTCTGTTATTTGGAGGGCGAGACCCACCAAACCTATCATTTCGATAATGCCGACCTGATTGTCGTTCGAAATGACGGTTTGAACTGTTTCTCGGAGGTGGTCTATTCACCACTTCGTCAAGCCACGGCGCATCACCGTACATTAGATGCTGATGCGCATCCTGTTCCACACCCTCAGCTACCGCAGCTTCAAAATTTGTAGGTTTGGTGGTTATCACGTACTGACGAATCCGAGGCTTTAACCCTTTCAAGAAATACCGTAATCTTAAAACCTCGGATTCTGTAGGCGAGACTTCAGGAAAGGCATCACGAACCAGTTTCTGAATATTGTAAGCAAATTCGGAAACTGCTTCGTCTGTTTTCTGTTCTCGCAAAGTGAGTTTGTCGACCGCCAGATATTCTACTTTAGGGGAGGGAAACTTCTGCGCAAACTGCTGGCACAGTTCTGTGTAATCGTAACGAGTATTTTGATCGAGACCGTCATAGAAAGTGTCAGCGAGGCTATCAATTTCTAACATACTCGGAAAAATTTCACACTTGCGCTGATCACTAAAAATCCTGTTTGACTGAAAATATCGGTTCAGTTCTTTGACAAAATCCTTAAACTTTTCTTTTCGGTATCCCCCAAATCGCCTTGGCGGACGACCGATATAAGGCCCACCAGATGAACTCGACGGATTAGGGTCTGTATTTGTACTACTACTTGCTTGGGCTGAATTCCCAGAATCTGCCATATTTACAGAGCGAACCTTCAGACCAATAGTAATTAAAATTGAGGTTGTGAAGTCATAAGCAAAAGGTAGGTTTAAACAGTTTTACACAACCCGTGACAATTGTTTTAACAAAAGGCGAAGCAACTGCTTTACCCAATTTGGTAAAAATAAATATCCCAGCCCCACAAGACCAGCTACAATCAAAAGTACACTTACAAGACCTTTAAGGAAACACGACATATTGCAACTTATGAATAGACAGACTATATACCTGTGACAGCATCGATAAGGTTAAACAGCAGAAAAATGGGGAAAGACAGAGTCAAAACTGGGAGCCAGAATGTGTTCAGCCAGACAAAAGACCCAAACTGGAAGCAATGAAATAGCAGGGTCAAGAAGGGCAAATCGGTCAAAAGAGTCCAAGCAATCACGAAAACTGTCACCAAAATAGGCCAGAAACAAATAGCAAAGCAAAATAGTTCCCAAAGTCTTCACAGTCAGTCACCGAGATCCAAGATCAACAGTACATCCCACTTCTGACACCAGAATTGTCAGAGTGGCCCCGAGTGTCAAAGCAGATACAAACATCCGATTCCCGATCACTTATCCAGACATCCATAACCCAATCTTTATTCCAGATACCATATAATAAGGAGCATAACCTGAATCAAATGGGTTAAAACCCAAGTGGGTTTTAACCCGACAAATACAATAGAAACGATAACGATTAAGCAATGTTTATGTAACAGTACGTCTACCTTCTGGCCAAATAGAAAAATACAAAAAAAATCCGAAAGTCTTCACTGCAAAACTACATTTTATGTTTCCACCTAGACTCAGTATAAAAATCTAAATTCTCAAAATAGGAATACTTCCCTGCTTCCTCAGAATAGTCGTAGGAAAAGATGTGCTCAGTTCACTTTTAGAAATTGCCTTGAAACCCCTTAACAAAGTCTAGTTACATTAAAGTTTAACCACCCCTAAATTCACAGTGTACACTGACAGTCCATTTTCATGAGAATGTAGTCGTGCACACCCAAATTCTCTAGACTAACAAATCCTGTGGGTAGCAAATATAAGAGACTTAGGAAGGGGGCAGGAGTGGGCATGGATAAAATGTTGCCCGTTACCATGTTTTATATACATTTTGTTTAAAGTTAAATATAGGTAATAAACAATAACGCAATTCATGGTTAAATAATGGTTAAGTTGCTAAAATAAGAACTTATGAAATAGGTACCCCCTTTTTATTCCACAAGCATTCTGTCTATTTGGGCCATATTTCTCTATTCATCTGTAACCCAGTTCAATCCTCTTTTCAGAAATAATTTTACAGAATTGCTAATGGAAATTTACAGAATTGCGCATGGAAACTGTTAAATGGAAATTGTTAAATTCATTCCACAAAATCTAGAAGCCCGAACTTAGAATCAAGCAAATGCAAACACGTTTACACTTGATAATTTTGGGCAATAGCATGACACCGCCGCCAAACCCAACTAGAACTTCATCATCAGCTCAAAAATAGTGTGATGTTTCATAAAACATGATCAAAAAATGTTTCTGTGATCACAAATAAATCATTCTTCTGCGCAAGTACCAGATATTGTAGCTCACTTAGCTTATTTCTAAATCCCCTAGCATTAAACAAGCAAAAGTTAACATTAAACCAAGTTTGACGCTGGTGGCTGGTGCTCATTGGTTTTACAAACGTTCCGGATTCGTAGGCGTATCATTTTCCTCGCTTGGTTCCTGTGCTAACAGTACTTTATCAATCTTTCCACTTCTTATTTTCAATCCTTTTTCTCGAGCCGTTCAACGGAGCCGAATTTGCTTCCTCATTTCGCAATTTTTTTGACGTTCCTTTGCGGTTTCATCTAGGCGGACAAAAGGATAAAAATCGCTTTTGTTGATAATTTTATCCTTTTGCCAGAGTTCAGTCCCTTTAGATAAAAAGGTTCTTCTCTCGTGCACATGTCTGTCTTAAATAGACATTTCTAGGATTCTTCCTTTCTCCTGAGACTTTTTGCCATCACGGCAGTAGATAGATACAATAGGATTGGGCGAAATATCCAGGTTTTGAGGACACGCGGTAACCAAGCCCTTATCCAAGTCCATCTGTTCATTGTCGTCCCTGCCATCCTCAGGAATCCCCACAGCCACCAGATTGTTCTGCTTGTTTCTCGTCTCCAAAATCTCACTAACTATATTGGTAGAAGCGGCTACAACTGCCTTGCTGCTTCGTTATCAAAACCAATCGTGGTTCCCGGTTTGAATCAGCTCTGTGAAGTCATCTCCTCCAGCACTTGGGCATGGAACATCGTTAGTAGTAGGACAGATGTCGCTTTCAGAACCTCAGCCGCAGACATGCTGCTATCAGAACCTCATTCAGACAAAATTTGTCTGCGGGCAGCATTGCAGTGCAAGTGCAAGTGCAAGCAGAAAACTCGATAGATAGACAGCGCATATTGAACGATGACCTAGTTTTTAGACATAACATAGTAGAATAAGTTAAATCAAAAGCCCATATGCTCTGAGATCACAAAGCGAAAATTAGAATTTTTATTCCTGCTGAAGCAGGAATGTATAATCAAAAACTAGCATGCTTTGTATATAGTGAGTCATTTCCCCATTTAGACGCCACCTCTTTCTGATCTTTATGCCGATCAGCTAGAAAAAATTGAGCACAAGAATAAAAAATCATGCAATTTTAATCTTGAGAATCAGCGTCTTATTTTCCTGTTTATTCGGCTTTTGCAGCTCTTAATCTTGCTTCTAACAAAGAAAATTTTTGCAATTGAATACTTAACAGGTCTAAAACGGAATACTTCCCCTTTTGGGGCCAACTTGTGGTGAAATAATCACCAGAAAGCCATTTTTTGATCACTTCAGAAAATTCTCTGAATTTTAATGAACATATCAAAAGAGATCAAAAAAACCCGCGCAACTACCCTGCGGGTAGCAAAATTTCTATTACCCACGGGTACCTGTGGGTACCCGCTGCCCACTTCTAACTCTCAGCTCGGATAGCATAGTGGTTAACACGTAAGACTGACACCGCAATAGCCAGAGATCAATTCACAGTTGAATTTCAGTATTTTAATTTTCTAGTGAGAGTGATATGCATAAGTTTGCGTTAGATGTTGTAACAAAACGATGGCAGAGGTTAGGTGTTACCGAAAATCATTAGAGGATAAACTTGCGTGTTTCTTAAGGTACCACATTGTAAGAACTGGTGAATGTTGCTGGCTATGGATACTATCACGAGATCCAAACAAAATCTGAAAATTTACATGTAATTCAAACATAGCAAGTGTTAAGCAGTTTCAGTTAAAGGTGGTTGCTTTATGTGACATATATTTTGCTTCTCAGACTAATAATTGACATATAAAGTTTATCCTCAAGTCAAAGTTGCAGTCAACGCAGTCCCAAATTGAGTAAAGTCTTGGTGAATTTGAATCAGCAAATTTTCAAATAATGATATCTAAAGGACTCAACAACGGAATATTACCCCGTTTGTGGTTGATCTTGTTTCTTATAGTTTACTTTCTGTTCCTCACAAATTGATCAGCTATTAGGGATCCGCTGCATCGCTTCAGAAAGATCGGCGATTAGAAAGATTGCTTCAGAAAGAAAGCTCAGTTAACTCTTTTATGCCCGCGGCTGCCATTTGGCACAAGTGGTGATTTTTGGTTGCTGTTCTAAAGAGCAGACACCGGTTGCACAATACAGCTCTGATCGCATGCTTCATTTTTCTTCGGCACTCTCAGTACAATTTGTAGTATTAAGTTCATTAGTTGCTAAAGAAACAAAGTAGATGGAAGATCTCGAGATTGGAAAGAGGTACATGGGTGGGTGATACCTCATTTTGAAGGGCTTGACTTGGAGGTTGGCATATGCCATTGGCGACCCGGTACGACCTAGGGTAAAAGTACTCGATACGGTGATGCTGCAAATGGTAAAAATTGAAAGTTGTCCATTTGGGCTCATATGGATATCATTCGAAAGCTCTCGTTGTGTAGATAAAAAGTTGTAATAGGGCCAAAGCACCAAAATGTACAGCAAATGAGGTACGGGGTCTCAAATGGGTCAAAAATGGCCAAAACTGGCCAAACTGGGTCAAAATTGATGTAAAGTGCTCTAACTTTTGACTGGGCTGGCCGATTTAGCTGAAATTTTGCATGCGAATTGGGGGTAGGGTGAAGTGCTCCCGGTCCCCGGACACCTGGGGGGCTCATCCCGATGCGACATGCGAAAGTACTCGATACGGTGATGCTGCAAATAGTCAAAACTGAAAGTAACGCAAACCGTTCAATATAAGTATCATTTGAAAGCTCTCGCTGTAATGAGGCGGCGTGACGTCGGTCCTCTAGAAATATTATGTATGTGTGTTTGAATTTATTTTGGGTTGAATAAATGTTAGAAAAGTTAGTTTTGAAAATATTTATAATGTGTGAAATTTATGTTGAGAGTGTATTTTGAAATCTGTGAGAAATTGTCTTATACGTTTGTTGTGTGCCTATGTAGAAAATACGTATATACGTGTCAGTCAGCCTAGCTACTAGCTGGCGCTGTGTGTATGCCTGTTTTCGTTGGAAACTTCCGTCTTTTTCTCTCTCTAAAAGTTGGTCTTAATTTTATCCAACCAAATTCACCCACGCAGTCTCAAAAACCAGTCTTATCTAGACTTCTAAAATTTCATCAGTCTAGTGTCCTGACGTTACTGTGTGCGGTCGTGTTTTTATACCTGCGCTCCACATATATCCCCTATATTATCTGTGCTTGTTCCTACCCTTATTAGCTGTGCTTATTTACTGGATGCCTTATGTCTAAAGGGTTTACCCCTCTAGATTTCTAGTCGCTCCAGGTTGACCCTGTTGAGCTAGACTTTTCTTATTTATTAGTGGTTTATAACTTTATAATTTTTATTGCTATCTGCCTTCTTTAAAATTCTATGAATGCCTTTAAAGTTTTCTTGTTAGTCTAGGTCTGAACTTTTTATATCCTGTCTGAGTTCCTATTGTTGGTAGAAATTTATTTTGTGCTTTGTATTTCATCTCTCTCTTGTCATTCTATTATTAGGTTATTCTGTACACTGTAGTTTATTCTCCAAATTTGTTGTACGCATTTTCGGGGTTCGCCCCATTATCAAGCATAATTGTTTTCAAGTAAATGTGGTCTCTTTTTAGACCATTTTAGGGTGTCTTATTTAGTTTAGGTTTTTGTATTAGAATTGTATAGTCGGTAAGTAGGGCTTTTCTAAGTATTTATTGGGTAGGTAGATAGTTATTTTTTAAGCATGTACTTTTCAGCAAATTTGGGGTAGTTCCTTATCTGAGTCTTTGCTCTTCATCGGTGGTTAAACTCCATTCGGTAGGATTCACTTAGGTTTGTTGGCGAGGTTAGTTAGGTCGACTGGAACTACATCTCCTCCAGGTTCGACGTTACCCTTGTGCACAGTTTCCCACTCGTAAAGTTTGGTCGGTACACTTCCAACTTTACATTAGGCTGCCAGTCCACGACCTTAGTTTTATTTTTATTTAGCTTTTAGTAATTTTTTCTTAGGTTCTCTTCCTTTATAGGTCTTTATTTTTAACTAATTTTTCTGATCTCATCCAGTTTTTCTGAATTTTTCTGTGCGTTTTACTGCATTTTTACCGGTAGTTTTGGAGCAGTGCCTACGTTGCGTATTCACTGATAATTAGTTAGACCACGTTACGTGTGACTAACTGTAATTATGTCGGTTTTGCGGTCTCCTGCGAAATCGTCCAAGGCCTCAGCTAAGCCGGGTGATCCGACTAGCTCGAGTGACTCGACGGATACAAGGCCTTTAAATCAGCACGGTTTTGGGCGGCTCACTTCCAGCCAGCCAGCATTGAGCAAGAGTTCCTCTACTCAATCAGCGTCTAGCCGGGCATCCTCAAGCCAAGAGCTTGACGGTGCAGCATCTAGCAGACCAGTGCTCAGGTCTGATACGGCTAAAAGTAAAGCCTCTTCAAAACAAGAGGTTGACGAAGACGCTTTGGATCCGGGTAACCCGGATGCCCAGCATGAGGACGGGACCTCTAATAACCCAGGCGAATTTCAGTCTCCAGTTTCGGAAGACCCCAGTGAAGAGGACTGGGATGAACAGGCGACTATTCATGACCAACTGGAATATGTCCGACGTAAGCTAGCCCGCATTGGAGCTGACCTCCGGCGGCAGGAGACCAGTGCAGATGTACCGGGACGGTCTCTGCCCGGCATGTCGGACATAAAGGATTTACGTGACTTTTTGACTCAACTGGAACTGGAATTATTCCAGCAGCGCCCACGATTGGGCTCGGACAGCACGGTTATGCGCCGCCAGCCCGGCATTATGCCATTTTTGCCATATACGCGCCCTAAATTCCAACAGAAGGATAATCCCAGAGCTTCGGGATCTAGTGAGCCGGTGGCACCGGTACAACGGTTCCGGTCTACAGCCCATATAGACCTGACTAGGGCAAAGCATCCGAAACGAGCAACCAGTAGCCAACGACCGGGCGGTAATGACCCCGACCCGGAACCTGACCGGAAACCACGGGTACGTGGACCGATGGATAACTGGGTGGTCCCGTTGCGGGATCACACCCCAGTCCCAGCTCAGCCCCCGGTCCCGCGACGGGATACGGAGGGAATGTTTCGGATACGTGATATGACCAATCACGAGTACAGCGTGATTCGCGGGCTTATGACAGCATGGATAGCGGGAATTCCTATGGAAACCTGGGAAGCATTGGAGCATACATTCCCGCGGGTATGTATCGAGCTGCTCCGACTGTGGCCTACCCCTAGAGAGGACCCAAATGCGGGCGCGCCTCCATATCAGATGGGACAGCCCCCGCCGATGAGGCATCCGAGTCCGGAGCCCGTTTATCGTGGTCGAGGGAACGAACGGAGAGCTCCGCCCATAATCGACCTAGACTCATCTGATGACCAGATGCGAGAGCCAATTAGGGAGTCACCCCGCCGTCGACGAGAATACTCTCATCAGTCTAGAACCTCGTCACGGGCCCATCAGTCTCCACCGCCGGTACGGCGGATGTCGAGTCCTCGCCGGTATTCCCGTGAACGGGAATACAGTGCGCCCCGTCGAGAACGGTCGGAACGACCGCAACCTCGCGAGATCCGAGAGCCGTCGTCATATGAGAGCTTCAAGCATCTAGGGGAGTACCTGAAAGGCTTCAAAGGGGTTAGGCCCTTCCAAGGATCGCAGAGCAATATCAAGTTTACCAGCTGGCTCGCTAATTTTGAAACAACAGTTAAGGTACATGACGTACCCTCTAACATGAAGTATAGAATTTTGTGGACATTGCTAGATGACAAGGTCAAAGAGTCCATGACCCCATGTCCACCCGATACTTTTGAGGATCTAGTGACTAGAATCCGCCAATTGTACGAGCCATTGCCGGTAACAACGGAGCAATATGCAGAGCAGTTCTACAGTCGGATGCAGGAACCGCAGGAAAAACCGCACGATTTTATGGCAGCGTTACGCTTGCTAGCGGTTCAAGCGTTTCCATTTGAAACTGGGTTCGACCGAGAAAAGAAGGTGGTCGCTCAGTTTAAAAGAGGCCTGAAGTCTGAGCTGCGCTCTAGAATGGCTGCTCCGCTGGCGGACATCCAATTTTGGCCTCATGTCCGGGAGAATGACCTAATTACTCGAGCTCTACATATCGTAGAGTCGGTACAGGTGGAGTTGGACCGGGAACAGGCCGTCACGGTCTTTAGTGCCCAAAGCCAGGGTCCACAATGTAACAACGTTCAGCAGGGGAGACCCCAGCAGAACCAGCGGAGCCAGCAGAACCAACAGCAACAACCGCAGCAGAATCAGGGTCGCAACCAAGGTTATCAGAGCAATAATGAGCGGCCACCCCCGCGCCAAGCACCGGGCAGGTGTTGGTATTGCGGTCTAGTGGGGCATAGACAGCAACAATGCCCAGACTACCTGCAGTATCTGAGCCAGAACGGCCAGAACCAGAACCAGGACCAAAACCAGGCAAGGGGTAATGTCCACACACGCTACGGCGTGCGCGATCAGGAGGGTAACCCCCCTGCCCGGAGTCGCTACGACCGGGACCAGCGCAATCAGGGCCAGCGGAATCAAGACTTCCGCAGCCAGCAGGATCCACAAAGGCAGCAAGGCCAACAGGCCCAGCAAGGCCAGCAACAGAGGCAGCCGGTGCGGCCGCGCTCTATAAGTAGAGGCTATGTGGGGCCACGCCGGTACGAGGGTTTCCCAGAGCAGGGAAACGAGGAGGCGGGACGCGGGCAGTAGACCTGGACCCGTGTCCCGCACCGGCAAACCCGTCTGGCGGAATGGTCTGTGCGGTGCAAGCAACTAGTACTAACCTTGTTAACATGATCTACTCAATTAAGAACGACCCTTGCTGGAATCGTGGTGGCATCTGGAGTAGCGACTCCGAGAGTGATAGCGATGCCGAACACCTGGAAGGGGCTGACCCCCTTCCAGACAAAGAATACCTCCACCCAATTCTTGAACTTAACGCCCGGGCGACCCAGGCGGTGAACCAATGGAAATGCAAATGTAAAGCCTGCAAAGCAAAGCGGGAACCTGTGTGCTTATATCTGAATAAGGACACAGAACAGGATGTGAACCCATGGAAGTGCCCATGTAAAACCTGTAAGCAGGTGCGGCGACGGGCCGAATGGTTCCCCACTGAGGAAGTGGTCCTGGCTAACGGTGGCTTCCCCGATGGGGGTGACGTCATCTATGATGGCGAAGGTAACCTTCGGCCATACAAATATTGGAATAGATGGCGTAAGGAAGTAAAGCCCTTCGGGGATGGAGGAGCCTCCGAACGCAATTATAACGTGCCTGAACGGAAGAAATGGAAACGGGCACCGGGAACTGAGTGGAACATGCTTAACAGCATCCGAAAAGCCATGAAGTGGCAAGAAAATAATGCAGTCATGGCCGCTCAAACCCGAGCCAGGCAACCCGGGACGGGTACGACTCGGAGGCAACGCAAGACCTCAACATCTAAGGAGGTTCAAACAGATCCGATCAGGGTTCTAGTACCGTTGCGGCGCTGGACCCTGTCGGAAACCGAGGACCAGCCTGAGGTAGGGGCTAATCGCAAAAGCCCTGGGGAAGACCAGGCCCCTGTAAATGGGGAGCAAGCTAAAAGCCCTGGGGATAGCCAACCCACGGGTAATGGGCTTTCATCAGTAAGCACTGGGGATACCTCAGTAGCTGGCATTTCTACCTCTACCCAGGTAGTACCAGAGACACCAACTAATAAACGACAACCACCCAGAATAGTGGTCACGGACGCGTCCCCACCGCAGCGGGGAGGCAACCTGCAGCCATGGGCCACGGCCAATAACCCAACAAGGAGAGAACTCACGGAAAGTGATGCCTCGGAGGATGAAACAGAGGGTTCAGGATTAACCCTTGCCCCTGTTGAAGTTCATGGCACTGGAGGTACTCCAGTAACGCCTTTAAAGCTTCGAAAACACACGGACGGCGAATGGGAACAAGTAACCCGGAAGTCAAAAGCCTCCTCAGGTACTGAGCAGGCAGCGGTTTCCACTCAGAACAGATTCGCTCTGCTGGAAGTCCAGGACTATGCGCCTATTAGACATGGCTGGGCAGTCGTGACACAAGCTGCGGAACAGGCCCAGATAGTAGCCCAGTCTATTGGGGAACAGATCCAACAACTGTCCGTGAACGTAATGTCCGTGACGGACCAGGTACGCCACTCCATGCAAGAGTTCGAACAACTCTTAGCTGAATTTGCCCAAAAGGATTATGAGCGTACACTGGAGCTCCAACAAAAGGGAGTGCTCCGTGAACCGGACCAACCCCTTTGGTCCGAGGATCCCCCACAGCCTAGGAAAGGCAGACGTGGCGTACGACTTAATGACCCGAACGAGATTATAGTACTCGACAGTACACCGTTGGAAGAGGATTCCACGCCTATTCAGCAGGAAGCTACTTCCGCTGAGGGGGAGGGCGCTACAGTCCAGCAGACGGGCACTGTAGTAACACCGTCAGAGGCGGCTGATACAACCACGAACCCAGCGGAAAACGGTACAGCCACGGTAAATCAGCAAGAAGTGACTTCTACTGATCTTGGGGATAAGTATGGCATCTGGGACCTAGAAGAACAGCTACGGGCTGCGCTCACCCCAGGCAGACGAGTCGAGTTTAACCTGGACGCGGAAGCAAGCGACAGTGAGGAAGCTAGTGGGCAACCCACTACTCCAAATAAACACCTAAACAGAGCGGTACTCTCTGTCCTGAATGGGACTGTGCCCTTTTTCGTCTCCCAATGTACTCATATAGCTCTGAAGAAAAGCCCGTATGTTATAGTGGAGGTGAAGGGCATCAAGACTCTAGCCCTGTTGGACACAGGTGCTAATATTTGCTTGATGTCCAAACAATTCTTCGACCAACTTAACGTTAATGGTCGTTTACATCTGGATGAAACAAAAGCTACAGAGGTAGCCACGGCTGCCGATGACCGGAGCCTAGCTATATTGGGTACAACTAAGATCTCGTTTAAATTGTATGGCGTTTGGTATGAATATACCTTTAATGTAACGAATAGCCTACAACAAGACTTCATTATCGGCTATGACTTCCAGGCGGATCACAATTGGGTGATTTTTCCCCATCAACACCTTCTGCTCTGTGACAAGAAGAAGGTGCCTTTGCTAACCCCAGGTGACCTGCAGGCTCTAGCTAACCGATTCAGTATAGCCGTTTCGTGTACAGTCTACTACTGCATGAGGGAAACATGCAAGTTACCTCCACGATCCGAGGTTATGGTGCCGGTTCGTTGCTGGCTCGACGGCGCAGCAAAACCTGCTACAAACCAGGCAGTCGTATTCGAACCATCAGACGAGGTCTTAGTAGATTACGAGGTCTACCCTGTACCTGGAGTCCTGGAAGTGTCCTCTCAAGTAAACTATATCAAAGTTTACAATCCCTTGGACAGAACGGCGCAATTACCTAAGGGGTTACCCCTAGGACAAGCAGAACCAGTCACTACGGTGACCGAGCGACAAGGGTTCCGTTACGCAGCCGAATTGGGAGTGAACTTTGCACAGATTCACCCGCATTTGTCTGGGTGGGCGACCCACCCAGCGACCCAGGTACAGGAAAAAGAACTGCGACATGCCCTCACAGAGGTCGAGAAACTAGAACCCTACCATCCAGGTGATACTGTTCCAATGGTCAATAGCGTCGGTAATGCTATACCAGTCCCACGGTGGGTTGACCCTACTGTGTGCGTAGCCCAGGATGACCAGACATGGGGCTATGAGGAACCACCGGCATTGACGGATAAAGGCTTGCAGGCTTTTAATGATCTACACTACTCGGCTGATGAAATGACTTCACAGCCTATGCCTTCATTGGAAGAGCGTCAACAATTTGTTGACGAGAACGTCGACTTTGACTCCATGATCCTAGATGAGGATGGCAAAGCGAAATTGCGGGATATACTGGTCGAATTCTATGACGTGGTCGCCCGACCGGGTAACCCGGGTCGGACTAAAGTCGACCAGCATGTCATTGACACAGGCAAGGAGGGTCCTGTGAAAGGACGATCTTACCGGTATAATCCCAAGGACAAAGCCGAGATTGAAAAGCATATCCGTGCAATGCTAGACGAAGGGGTCTGCTCACCCTCTACCAGTCCCTGGTCCTCACCTTGTATCCTGGTCGGCAAGAAGGACGGTACTACGCGTCTAGTAATCGATTACCGACGATTAAATAAAATCACGAAGAAGGATAGCTATCCTTTGCCCAAGATTGACGAGATCCTGGATCAACTCCAGGGCGCCGTCATATTTTCGACTATTGACTTAGCGGCAGGGTACTGGCAAGTCGAGGTCTACCCAGAACATCGTGAAAAGACAGCCTTTGTGTCACACATGGGTCTTTTCCATATGAACGTCATGCCGTTCGGGTTGTGTAACGCACCCGCAACGTTCCAACGGCTTATGGAAAAAGTCTTGACAGACTTACCAGTGTATATAGATGACGTTCTGATTCCATCTACGGACCAGGAATCACATTTGACGATGCTCAGGTCGACCCTGACGCGTTTACGAGAGAATGGGCTGCGTATCAAGCTTAAGAAGTGCTGTTTTGCACGGGAAGCGGTGCCTTTTCTGGGCCATTATGTGGGCCGCCATGGCATCAGCGTTGACCCAGACAAGGTGAAGGCAGTGTCCCAGCTTAGTCCACCCAAAGACGTCAAAGGCATTCGGTCTTTTCTGGGAATGTGTGGCTACTATAGGCGGTTCGTTTCGAACTACGCCAAAGTTGCAGCGCCACTAACGGACCTATTGAAGAAAGGTGTACCCTTTGTATGGTCCGATGCTTGCCAGCAAGCCTTTGAGGCACTCAAACAGCATCTGACGCAAGCGCCAGTCCTAGCTTTTCCTGATTTCGACAAAACCTTCTACGTCTCGACGGACGCTAGTAAGCGGGGTTTCGGAGCTATCCTAGAGCAACAGTTCTCTGTTCCTCGGAGCCTGGACAAACCGAACGGACCGCGAGTGTTACGCGAGCGGCCGGTGGCGTACGCGAGTAGAACATTAACCCAAGGCGAGAAGGGTTATTCTGCAACTGAAATGGAAGCCTTCGCGGCTCTATGGGGATGCCAGAAATTTCGGCATTACTTGTCCGTTAAGCAGTTTGTTCTACGCACCGACCATCAAGCAGTAAGGGACTTACTGAATAATATTAAAGCCTTGGGACAAGGCAAACTGGCCAGGTTCGCTACACGTATGCTTGAATTCGACTTTGTCGTGGAATACCGTCCAGGCAAAGAGAACGCTGGACCGGATTGTCTATCCAGACTCGACCCAATCGACGAACCCGAGGACAGTGAACAGGAGGCTACAGCAGTCATGTACCCTCCAGAGGTGTACGCTTTGACGGCGGCCCCCCCGGCTCCACCGACCCTGCTTACCTGGAAACGCGAACTTCGAGACGAAGAGGAATTCGCGATTTTGTTGGACTTTCTCGAGCAAAAACGGTTACCGGCTAACCGACAGGAGGCTCAAGAGGTTAGAAAGTTGCGTTCTACCTTTTTCATACGTGATGGGGTGCTCTATCGTTGGCACTTGAATAAGCACGCAGAACGGAGAGGGTTACCCTTTCCTACGGTAGTTGTCCCGAAAGTCCAACGAGACAATTTGCTGAAGGAAGTGCATTCTGATTTCATGACAGGGGGGCATCGGGCCCAACAGAATGCCATGGCCAGTTTAGAAACCAAGTACTGGTGGCCACGCATGTCACAGGATCTGGAGGACTATATTGCTAATTGCAAGTCATGCGCCAAGTTTAGTCAAGGTCCTCGTAGACACCAAGCTACCATGCAAAATACGGTAGTGGTACGGCGGCCATTGGACGTGGTCGCTATGGACGTTATGCACTTCACGCAGAAGGAAACGAACCGAGGCAATACTTGCGTCCTGTGCATAGTTGACTACCTCACGCGTTACGCGGAGGCGTTTGCTATGCCTAATGAGAGGGCCGAAACTACAGCGTACTGGTACTTTAACGGCTTCGTAGCTCGGTGGGGTGTCCCCGCGCGAGTATTAACAGATCAAGGTCCCAACTTTATGTCTGTCTTTATGAAGGCGTTGGTGGACGCGAGTGGTTCAGAGCGACTCCGAACTACTGCATATCACCCGCAAACGAACGGCGTAGTGGAACGCTTTAACCGTACGCTCCGAAGCTTGGTTGCCCAGTATGTGAATTGCTTCCAGTCCGATTGGGACGACTACCTGCCATGGGGTCTATCTATTTATAGAGCAACAATTCATAGTGCTACAAAGGAAACGCCTTATTTCTTGATGACTGGTAGGGACTACCGGTATCCGTTAGATAACTTCTTCCAGCTTCCTGGCGAAGAAGGTACCACACAAAATTACAGTGATGCACGAAGCCAGTTGCTGGCTCGGCTTAATGAAGCCTGGCGGATTGCACACGAGGCTTTACAGGAAGCAGCTTTGGTTAATAAGGAACGGTACGATACTAAGGCTACACCGGTTGAGTATAAGCCAGGTACCCTGGTTATGCTTAATATAGAGCAAAAGAACGTACCGGCGGGTTTGAGTAAGAAGCTACGGCCTAAGTATGAAGGACCCTACCGTATCTTGGATAAGATTTCGGTAACGAATTATCGTATAGCTAGAACCAATGGACTGAGTGACCCAGTCGTTGTTAATATCAATAGACTGAAACCGTTTATTGATGCTCCAGTGAAGTTGCCCGTAGTCACATTGTAGGTTGCCTACAATGTTGGACCAGAGCACAGAGTCTAGCTAAGCCTTGTGTGACGCAGGAGCTCCTGTATGCCTTCTGTATATGTTCGGTTTTTAATCTGAGACGTCTCGCACTAGTAGCTAGGGTTTTAACCTAACACTTGGTGGTGGCATAGTATGTGTTGCATAGTACCCTTAAGGGGGTGGGGTAAAATTAACTTCAGGACCTCCTTTAGATTCACTGTTTTGTCGTAAAGTGGGGTTTTCATTCAATCTTTCAATTATTTTCCCTAACCTATGGCTAACAAAACTTAGTCATGGGCTAATTTAATTCTTTCTTTTATACCTTAACCTTTTTCTAAAACCCTAAACTCTAGGGTTTTCTCCATTCATTAAATTTACCTAGGGGGTTTTCTCTTTCAATTCATACGATTCCTCACGTTTTGTTGTAAATTCTTAGGGGAGGTCCTGCCCTGTTTTCTCTTTCTACTATGTACGATTATATGTACGCATATAACCGTATATACCAGTGTGCGTGTTTCTAATCCTTATGTGTGTTGTTTATTTGCTTTTCTCCCTCTTACGTAGGCTAATAATAGGTAGTTCACTTCCTCTGTTTGTGTGTAGTTTCTTTCACTTTTCCTTCTTTTCTTTCACATCTGTCATGCTTTCACCTTCTGTTAGATTTTTGTACATTTTTCTGAGGCTTAGTTTAGTTCCTGTGTGCCGGTGAAGGGGTGCATTAAGTCCTGGGTAATTCACGACTTTGCACGTTATAACTTGGAGCTTCATTGGTTAGGGTTTTGGTTGAAATACGCGACAGGGGTACCTTGTTGCGTGTTTTGGTCCGCCACCTAGGTGAAGTCACTTCAACTAGTATAGGCCGGCATTCTTCTCTCACACATGTTAACCATGGTGTTGTTTTCTGATTTTAGGATTAATTTTATATGTGATCTGATCTGCTACATTATTCCTGAATTGCTTCTCTATTGAGAATATCTGCTACAAATCTGGGATCATTACGATCACCAGATTACTTATTACTGATTCATTTGCTCTAACTTACTACGATCAAACGAGTTGCCTAGTTTATGGGCAACGGGTTCTCTTTTCTAGTTCAAGAGAATTTCCCGGAACGACCTGGTCCTCGTCCTCCTCGTAACCCCGGCGATTTGAACGACCTTAACGAATACCCAGCGCCGGATCCACATTTTTGGGATCCAGGGGGGGCGAAGGGGCCCCCAAAAAAAGGGGGACCCCCCCCAACGGGAGGCCCAACAACAGCCACAAGATGGCATCCAGCCCGCAGTGACTGCTGGGTCTGGCGAAGCTCCACGCTCGTCGAGCTTCGATGTGACGGGTATCTTGGCGGTTCCCTCAGTCAGAACCTCAGACCTACCAGTGACTGGTACGGCAGCAGGGGCACAGGAACAGCTAACCCCGTCTGGTGACCAGACCCAAGATAAGGCGGACATAGAACAAGCTACAACAGCGCTTCGACGGGCTAGTACACCAGCTATGCCTAGCCCAGCCTCAGTGCTATCAGATCCCGGGGAGCATGTTATTCTCCCTACTCCCCCACCCCCAGTCGTCAGTGAGACACAGCCACCGGCTAGTCAGTCATCTTTATTACCAGCGCGCTCACTTCAGGATCTGATGCTGGCTGCGATTGCAAGCCCAGCGCCGTTGCTTCGGACAGTGACTGTTCCGAGCCAGCTTAGCCTTTTCGGACAGGAGGCGACACCTGCCGGAAGTTCAGAGGCTCCAGAACCCGTTGCGGGTGTGGAGCAGATGGATACAGCGGGGGGGGGTGGGGCACCCCCCCCCAGGGGGGGGGGGGGCCGGGGGGGAGGGGGGGGGGGGAGAGGGCCCAAAGGGGGAGGAGGGGGGGGGGGGGGGGGGGTTGGGTGGGGGGGAGGACCTGGCTTCAAATTGTAGAGGAGGTCAATGACGACGATAATGGCCAAGGCCAACAAGCTATGGACACGTCAGAGGCTGCCGCTCAGGACGCACAGTCAGGGGTGGTCATCCAGGGGTGGTCAGGGTCATCCAGTCCATTTACGGAGTTTTACCAGACGCAGGAACAGCCATCTACGTCAGCCCAAGCTAGATGAACGTGCGAGACTGGGCCTGCCAGAGGAGGAGGAACTCCCCCTGTCAGAGGAAGAGCGTCGGCTCCGTATCTTGGTTGATTATTTTCCGCATATTACGGACCCACGGCAGCTCTTGAGCATGGATCCAGAGGTCCTAGAACAGGCTCGCATTGCCTGCGGCCTGATCGAGGATCAAGCGGAGGAAGCCGTTGCGGCACCTCCGGGGCTCTCGCTGGTTACTACGCCTCCAGGACTGCGGGCTCCGCAGCCAACAGATATTTCACAAGGGTCTACAGGGTTGCAGCCGCCTGCTGTGACAGTGGGGCCTGTAACACCTCCATTGCCACCGAGGCTGCCCGAGGAGGAGCTGGGGGCAGTCGGAATAACCTCCGCTGTTTACGATTCTCTACCACCACAGCTATGGCCCATGTTCAATCAGTTTGCACATACTTTGGGATATCTGGCCTCTGCGGGACGCATTGGGCCGTCACAACACACGTTTAATCCCGCTGTCATGAATTTTACGGCACCACAACCAAATCCAGAGGCAACAGGACCTCACGACTATTTTCTGGTTCCACCTCATGCGACGGTTATGAGCATGCGCCAAGCGGGTGAAGCTCGGCGAACCGGGTCTACGCAGGTCCGGCAGTTCATCGTGGTACCCATGATGGACCGGACAGCTGCCGACTTTGACCCTACAGCGTATCTGAATGCAATCCAGCAGGGACTGCCGGTGCATTGGCAGATACAGGAGGTCTTTTCACCTGACCTGCCCTGGTTCCGTCAGGTTATGATGTGGCGGGATGCTAATGGCCTAGTCCAAATGCACCCACTGCACTTAATAGCGACGGTTAACCCGCTCGCACCTGGAGATGAATACTTTAGTCAAGTGACGATGACCTTGACCCTGACCCCAGAAATCCGGCAGGAAGCCGAGCTAGTTCGAGACGAACTAGACATGATGCGTTTCCCACCAGGACCAACATTACAACAGAGAGGCCAGTTATATCGAGGGTCTCGGGCATCGGGCATGCCCATGCCTACATCTGCGAACCTAGCTACACCGACGTCGGCACCAGCCGTATTGGCGCCTCAGATACCGCCTCATAGGGCGTTTCGACCTATTCCATCGCAAGGGACGGTTTATGCAACGCCGGTGACTGTGACAGTCCCGAATGCGCCACCACGGTTTGGAGGGCCTCCAACCGTACGTCAACAGCATCCACGAGATAGCTCAGTGTCTTCTCAGACCTCGGCTACAGCAGGTCCCCCACCTAAGAAGTGGGCACCTGATAGTGAAGGCGCTGCACGCATAGGAGACGACTATGGCGCCGCGGCGTCAGCAGACGCGGGATACAGTAGACGAGACCGCTCTGAGTCGCGAAGCTCAGGAAATCGCACCTGTCGGGACGACAGAGGGCGTGAAGCCAGGTCGAAGGAGCGAAAGCAACGAGAATCTCCTAAGGACGGAACTTCGACACAATACCGAGAATGGCGGCCGTTGCGGCCTGCCCCACCGCACCAGCGTTATCAACATAGAGGGCGTGGACGTCCGTATAGTGCTACAGCTTCGACCAGAACCCCTGTGTTTTCTCCCCGAACAATGATGTCTCAGGGACCGCAGGTGTCGACTACGCCGCGAGGGGCGTCTGCGAGTGTACCTCGTGGGACGTATCAGCGAAAGCCGGCGACTGCTCCATCAGAGTATAGACGCCGAGACGATGAGCAAAGGGGTTACCCCAGATCTCGTTCACGCAGTCGGGCACGGCACGCTCAGGTTCACCCTGAAGCGCCGCGGAGACGTCGGAAAACAAAGCGTCTACCTGCTTTTGGTATCCCTACTACTGCCTCCGATGTGTGGAAATCGCGAGATTCGAGAAATGCTAATAATTTTCCATCTTTCCGCGAAATTCTACACGAGCAGCACATTCTGGCGAAACATGCACAGTGGGGTCAGAGCCAGTTACAAGATCATGCTCAGCCCTCGTACCCTGCCTTTAACCCTCAACAACCCTTTCCGGATCAGGTGGCTCACCTGGGGATAGATGATCCTGCAGTGTACTGGCAGGATTTTAGCGGTCGGTGGCAAGGTGCGAAGCTACCTACGGCTGTGGGGAGTGACCACCCTCACCCTACGTTGCAGGCGTTACGCAATGCGACAATGAATTGGTTTCCAGCGCGTAGTCAGGAACCTATCGCTATGACAACAGAAATCATGACCCAGATTAAGCATATCATGGAACAAGACCATCCGGCACTACGGCCGTATTTTCAAACTCATGTCGAGGATAACCCGAATGGCCCAGGAGTGATGGTCAGTTGGACATTCAAGGCTATTGACGCCTCAACCTTGGAAGACCCG
This sequence comes from Trissonchulus latispiculum, assembly GCA_030248195.1. Taxonomy (NCBI): domain Eukaryota; kingdom Metazoa; phylum Nematoda; class Enoplea; order Enoplida; family Ironidae; genus Trissonchulus; species Trissonchulus latispiculum. Next base: position 24,925 of record JASAND010021953.1, read on the forward strand.
GAACCAGAAGTTCCATTGTTTTCGATCGCGTCTTCACCAGCTTGGGGACACGCAGCTTTGTTGAAGCAATGTGTACCAGAAATGTCTCCGTACGAGCATTTCTTTACCAAGCCAAAGGCTCGCGCCTTTCGTGACGTATGGTGCGCAGCGACACAGATTATCGATCGTATGGAGGCCATACGAAAGGCCTACTGGTACTGGTATCAGCCGCCCGTGGATGGACTCCACGTGGTACCTGAACGGGAATTCTTGGTCCCCTATTTTCGACAGGATTGCCAGAATTCGTACATGCACCCAGTTGAAGGGGGCATAAATGTACCACAGGTTCCGGACATTACATTCCCGTTACCGGAGTATGTCTATCAGTTCCGTAAAACGGAATTTGCCCACGACGAGGACACTATGAATTTTATTACCAGCGACTTCAACCGACCGGGCCCTGTCCTTAAAGTCGCGGTACGCGACCGTCTGGCGGCAGAGCCGCAACGGACCTTCGTCGACAACTGGAAAGGTGGATACCAGGTTCGTACCATGGCCCGTCTGCACTGGCAGACCTTTTACCAGTCGGCCGCGTTGCGTAGCTACATGTTGCGGCATCCCGCAGCATTGTATGGTGAGGCCTCAGGCGAGACGTTTTGGGGCTTCAAACCGGCATTACCTCCTGACGTTCTGATACGCGGAGTTGAAGATATGGCCGGAGAGCAGTTTGACCCTTGGTTCCAAAGAACCAACTGGTTCAACGGGGCGTCGATCCATGGGTCCTACTGGACGGAAATTATGCTCTGGTTTACCCAGGGCGGTCCAGAGGATTTCTACGATGATTGGGAAGCGCGAACCCCGCTGTCCGCGGTGGATTACGACGCTTTTATGGCAGTCATCCGTAAACGGATTGACCACGTGGTTGCCAGATGGGAAAACGATGAACTCGTCCCACCGTTCTTTGGGACGGATTACCCGCCCCCGCAAATGCGAGCTGCACCGTTGCGGTTGCAACCTAACAGAACGGGTGAATTTATAGCGGGTTTAGCACCACCCGGAGAAGAGCGAAACATCTACTATCCTTGCATCGGCGTGGTTTACTATGACCCCGCTAACGCTCATCGGGCCAATTCCACCCTGCCGATCGATCCCTCCAGTCCCTTATGGTTTGACTTCTGAGCTGCCCGCCCCAGACTAAGGTAATACCAGTGACTGGGTTACCTTCTGTACAGTTAATAATCGTGACGATTATTTTCTAGGTCCTTGTATCATAACGGCGGAAGTTCATCATAACGGCGGAAGTTCATCATAACGGCGGAGGTGCATCATTACGGCGGAGGTTTCTATCCTTCAACATCCTATCATCTGACTTTCCCATATTGGACTCTATTTCACTGGACTAGACTCCCTGTATTTTGGACTTCTATATTTCATATCATCATCTTATTTTCCCTGGCTGTGACTTTCTCTATCTTGGTGACTCTATTCCCTATTTTGGACTTATCTTATGCTCAACTTATGAAGACTACCATATTTGGACTTACACTGCTCAATTAGTGCCTTCCCGATAGTGACTTACCCTATGGTGACTATTATTGCTCAATATATGACTATTTCCAAAGATTTTGCCATTCCTACGATAGTGACGTTTTATACATATACCATTCCCATAAAGAAGACGATTCCCTATTTGGACTAGTCTATATATAACTGTATGCTTTATTATGTGTATTTTCTCGTCATATTTTATTAGTCGTGATGCTATTAATGTTTAAAAAATTAACCTTTTTCCGAGCATTCCTTTAAAAATTTAGAAGTTTTCTTAATCATATTACTATTTTACCCTTTTTCTTGAGCATTATTTTAAAATTTAACCCAAATTTTATGTACTTTGTAGTGATTTTGTCTGTGGTTTTTCTGCATAATTCTTGTTGTTCCGTGCCATGTCATATCATATATAGCTTTATGTACGTATTATGTATACTTTAATTGTCTAATCAAAAGTTATTTCATAAATTTTACTAAAACACGGTTTCTACTTATCTGGAAGATTTCTTTTTATTTTTTCAGTTCTTATTAACGGGTTTGATTTGTGTTGCGGGTTTTGTTACTCCCTGTTATCTGATGTAACGTCAGAGGACGTGTGACGTGCCAGTTAGGTCCCATTATCTTCCCTCTCTGCCGCCACTTTTTACCAAAATTATTTTATACTATTTAGTAGTCCCAACTGTTCCTGCCCTAATGTACCCAATGTTTGGTCTTTATGGTCAAAATTTTATCTATTGTCAGTTTTGTGTCCCTCTCCAGTGCGCCAAAGTAGCTCCCGACTTATATGCCCCTTCCATTCTAGGGCCTGCAGCGCGGTTGGGAGGATCTTCTACAAAATTTCTTATTTTACAGGACTTTTACTTATATTTTAACCGGTGTTTCGCGTTCTAGTTAACTTCAAGATTCCATTTAACCCCCCCTAATTTAATTTTAATTAATATCATAAGTGCCACGAGGGTACTTGGGGACTTCTTTGTACCCTTTTGGTTCTTCTTATACATGCTTAAGCATGTTTTGGACTACTTTGTAGTCCTACCTTTAATTTTAATTACTTATATTTTATCTAAAGACTCCACAAACTTACTCCTAACCTTGCGCGAAACACTGGGATTTACTTTCTTAATCTTAAATTTTACTAAATTAACCTATTTTAATAACCTTTTTGGGTTCTTAAATTTTGTGGAAGATCTGAAGGGAAGTGAGGTAGTCGATGCGAGCTTAGGCCCACCCTCCCACCCAGCCGAAATTTGCGCTCTGTGAGCTGTGCGAGAGGTTACCTCCGTACCTTAGCCTGAAGATGCTCTCATGAAGCTGACATTTTGGTCTTTTCTTTATTCGCATAGTTTGTTTCTTTCTATGGGTACTTGTCCTCGCCGTGACGGCTGGAGGACCTGGTTTTCTTCCCACTTGCGCACCGTCCCAGTGGCAATACAATGGCAGTTTCCAAGCGCATTTTTCTAGCTGGTCGTCACTAGTCCGCTGACGCCAAGTCAGCCCTAACATTGTTCCAATATTTAGTCATGTTTAGTTAGTTTCCTTTGCTTTTTATAACTTGTCATGTTTCATAATTCGTTTTCTGCGTACGTACGTTGTGAGACCCATTTACCAAAAATTCGTTAAAAATTTTCTGAGTTTAAATTTTCAACTACTTTTTGGTCATGTTGTCCCTCGCAGGAGCTCGGGCGGTAAGCCCTGGGGAGTTGTAATGAGGCGGCGTGACGTCGGTCCTCTAGAAATATTATGTATGTGTGTTTCAATTTATTTTGGGTTGAATAAATGTTAGAAAAGTTAGTTTTGAAAATATTTATAATGTGTGAAATTTATGTTGAGAGTGTATTTTGAAATCTGTGAGAAATTGTCTTAGACGTTTGTTGTGTGCCTATGTAGAAAATATGTATATACGTGTCAGTCAGCCTAGCTACTAGCTGGCGCTGTGTGTATGCCTGTTTTCGTTGGAAACTTCCGTCTTTTTCTCTCTCTAAAAGTTGGTCTTAATTTTATCCAATCAAATTCACCCACGCAGTCTCAAAAACCAGTCTTATCTAGACTTCTAAAATTTCATCAGTGGAGTGTCCTGACGTTACGGTGTGCGGTCGTGTTTTTATACCTGCGCTCCACATATATCCCCTATATTATCTGTGCTTGTTCCTACCCTTATTAGCTGTGCTTATTTACTGGATGCCTTATATGTCTAAAGGGTTTACCCCTCTAGATTTCTAGTCGCTCCAGGTTGACCCTGTTGAGCTAGACTTTTCTTATTTATTAGTGGTTTATAACTTTATAATTTTTATTGCTATCTGCCTTCTTTAAAATTCTATGAATGCCTTTAAAGTTTTCTTGTTAGTCTAGGTCTGAACTTTTTATATCCTGTCTGAGTTCCTATTGTTTGGTAGAAATTTATTTTGTGCTTTGTATTTCATCTCTCTATTGTCATTCTATTATTTAGTTAGGTTATTCTGTACACTGTAGTTTATTCTCCAAATTTGTTGTACGCATTTTCGGGGTTCGCCCCATTATCAAGCATAATTGTTTTCAAGTAAATGTGGTCTCTTTTTAGACCATTTTAGGGTGTCTTATTTAGTTTAGGTTTTTGTATTAGAATTGTATAGTCGGTAAGTAGGGCTTTTCTAAGTATTTAGTGGGTAGGTAGTTAGTTTATTTAAGCGTGTATTTTTCAGCAAATTTGGGGTAGTTTCTTATCTGAGTCTTTGCTCTTCATCGGTGGTTAAACTCCATTCGGTAGGATTCACTTAGGTTTGTTGGCGAGGTTAGTTAGGTCGACTGGAACTACATCTCCTCCAGGTTCGACGTTCTCCTTGTGCACAGTTTCCCACTCGTAAAGTTTGGTCGGTACACTTCCAACTTTACAATCGTAGTGTGTAACTGTCCGCGTTTTCATACGATCTACATCTTATTGTGTAACTGTCCGCGTGGCCTACTTGTACAACACCTGTAGACAGTTTAAAGTGAGAACCGTCCGCGTTGCATAAGTCCCAAAAAGTACTCGATACGGTAATGCTACAAAATCAGTCAAAACTGGAAGTAACAAAAAACGACTAATATGGGCATCATTCGAAAGCTCTAGTTGAGAGGATAAAATGTTGTAATAGAGCCAAAGCTCCTAAATGAATGCAAACTGATTTATGTCCCTCGATAAGAGGTAAAATGCCAGCGGCAACCCATTCATGCAAGTAAGCTTGTTTTCTATTGATTGGTGACAGTCCCATCTCTCTTGAAGGACCCAGTAAAAACGGCAACCAAAAAGGTAAAACTGGTAATTTTCAACCGCTTTCCCCCAGAAGTCTTAAGCAGAAGAGGGTTAAAAAATAAATTCAAAAATCAAAATTTGATCTTTTGTCAGCCTTCCGCTACAGTTTTACAATGTTTTCCATCCCAAACAACGATTTTTAAAAGAGCTTGTGCAAACCTCACAAAACCCGAGGAACTGATTAAGCGTGTGTATATGCGTTGGCACTGAAATGCATTTGATTGGCTACTTAACCATTATCAGTGCATTTCTGCTGCAGTAGCTAAGTAGCCAATCAAATGCATTTCAGTGCAAGCATACGTATATAGACACGCGTAATAACGTTAAGCTGAGCCCCCTGGGCCCCTGGATCTCGGGGGTCACCAAATACTCATTAGCCAATCGCGTTCGTTTTATTCAAACGAATATAAACACAAGGTTAACTGTGTTAACCATGACGAGCCTCTTGCGCTTTCCTTTCCCCCCAGCCATAACTTTTGATTTTTTAACCAATAACAAAGAAATTTTGTAGGGGTGCATACTGGAGGTTATCAATTCAAATTTTTTTAAATTAAAAAAACGAATTTTAGTTTGGTAAGGGGAACCAAGGAGAACCGAAGACTTTTTCCTGCTGCGCCTCAGCGCAGCAGGTCTCTTATGTTTGCTCGGCCCGAGCCCTCACACTAATTTTCCTTGATAAATATACACTTCACCGTAAATGTGTGTAAACAATAGTTTAACTTAGGGCTAGTATTATTTGTGTTCGAAATCTTGTCTTTCGTTCCAAAGAAATTCTGTTTCCAATTCATGTGCATATTACGCATGTATGTTCGCTCAAGTATTAGTTTTAATTCCAAACGGAAACGTCTATTCTGTGTATGTTCCTAAACTTTATTTTCGATGAAAAGGTAAAAAAACTTTTTTGCACGTATATTTTCTGTAGTAAGCAAGTAAAGAGCTCTCTTGTAAAATCATTAGCTACGCAGCAGGTTTACAATTATACATAAATGTCCATCCAGCGGAAACTGAATCTTTTGCACAAAATCTTGCTTGTTTGAAAAGAATTTTGCTGAAAACTTGCACACAGGGGTTTTCAGGGGAGCTGAGCACGAATCCGAAGTCCGTATTTCGATTAAGTTTTTGATAGCTCAGTATAAGCTTACATGGGCTTGTAGGAATCTGGTGGGGCCCCCAAAATTGGAAGAGAGAATTAAACTTTAATTGCTCTCCTGCTGAGACGTTGGTCTGTATTAAAGAGAAGTGTGAAGGTCAATAGTTTGGGGGCCCCATCAGATTCTCTAACTGCAAAGTTAGTGCAAAAGTACAGTGTTATATTGAATTTAGAAGTCTCCAGTTTTGAAATTCAAGCAGTTTTCAAATATTTGAAAAGTAATTATACAATTAAACTGATTTAAAACGTAAATATAATGAATAAATGAAATTTATATCATTAAGTAAGTAAGTAAGTTTTAAGTTGCCTGGATTAAAACTACTAAAAAAATAAAAATTCTACGGTAACCGTACATATAAATGTTCAGAAAATTGAATTTCTAAGTTTAAGAATAAATTAATTCCTTCTTTATACAATATTGTTTGATATATAAGAGCTACACATTGAATGAGATTCGCACTATAGAGAAGCTTCAGCTTTTAATTGTGAAATTTATTATAATATAACAAAACCCTATAACATTGCTCTAACTCTTAAACTACTGTTTTAGAAAGTTTCAATATTTTGTATTAATTTTGCAGTTAGAGAAACTGATGGGGCCCCCAAAATATTGACCTTTGCATTTGACCTTTCCATTTTTCTTTAATACAGACCAACGTCTCAGCAGGAGAGCAATTAAAGGATTAATTTTCTCTTCCAATTTTGGGGGCCCCACCAGATTCCTACAAGCCCTTACATGTTAAGCTTACAACTTTATATTATACTTATACAACCTGTGCTGAGCTACCGAAAAGCTGAATCGAAAAACGGATTTCATATTTTTGCTTCAGCGCCCCTGAAAACCCAGTGTATGCCAGTTTTCAGCAGAAATTTTTCAAAAAAATTTTCGGCTCCCCTTGGCCTCCCCTTACCAAACTAAAATTTAAATTTTTAACATTTTTTGAATTCATAAGCCTCCAGTATGCACCCATACAAAATTTCAAAGTTATTTGTCAAAAATTAAAAGTTATGGATGGGGGGGCTCAGGAGACCTACCTTGAACCCCCCCCCCCCTGAGATTTCGACCTGAAGGGTACGTTGTTGTTCTCTTCCTATCATGAACTCTTGGCGGTATGTATAACGAATTGGTCGATTTAACGTGGTTTCTGTTTCATTTTCTGTTGAGGTAAGCTATTAAACTATTTGAGTTTGTTTCGATGACTTAAAAGTAGCACTGGTTTTGCTAGGAATTTCCGAAAATATTTGCCTAAAACTAAGAATCAAGATTGTCTGGAAGCGCCGCATGAAAAAAGAAAATAATGGATTCGCTGGTATTTCAATTTCAACATAGTCGGCGCACAAATTTTACCTAGACCTAGATTTTACAGAGACTCATGATGTGTCACTGCTAACTTCGAAATTAAAAAGTCTCTATTTAACTTCAAAACACACAAGCGCACTTGCGAGCGATTCCATCCGCAACTAAAAGACACCATTATTGCATAGTAGTTGTGTTTTTGGCTTTCCAATGGCTTTCGTTCTAATTTCACTGTTTGCAGCTTTTTCTGGTCAGGTTTTGGGATTACTGAAGGAAGAAGTGACAGAGCGCCACCTGATGGCCACGCCGGCTGATAAAGAATACGGGATTATTCCCGGGACCACCTGTGTGGTCACCTGTCTTCACGGAACGCCGACAAACTTTGCCTGGCAATTGAATCCCACTACCAGACGACGATTGTGAGTATAAATTTTTGAAAAAACTTTTATTTTAGAATAAAGATCGAAATAATTATGATAATAAGTACTGCATTTTGACATCCTACAATTTCAAGAGTTAGCTACATGCTTATGTTTTAACTAATTTTAATTCTGATTTAATTACCATTTTAATATATTATGCTTGGTCACTCAGGGCAATATTTTAATATTTAAATTAATATTTTAATATTTTAATATTTTATATTTAATTTAAGTTCTAATTTAGTTATCACTTTAATATATTATGCTTGGTCCTGAGTCCACAACTTGGTGTAATATTTAGACTTAGTTTTTAAATTGAGAGTGAATAAATTTGGCTGCGTAGACGACTGTTACAATATTTTTAGACATAATTCCACAAACTTTCAAATATCGGACGATAAAAAGTCATTGATCATCGAAAACTTTCGGGAAGAGCTGAATGGTCAATATTTCTGTGTTTACGACGGAAAGGCGGAGAATTCATTGGTTCTCCGAGCCGAGCTGGATCCTGATTGGCGGGACAGCGAGTCAGTTGGGCGGGTAAAACAGCCAATCAGAAGCCTTCTCCGAAATAGGTGGTCTCTGATTGGCTTGGTTGGGGGAGTCGGCCTCTTTGCCTGGGGTCTGCTTTCCGGTTTTTTGGTCTACTCCTACAAAACCCGAAATCAGATAATCGAAGTTTCCACTGATGCGAATTTGGCCAATCTTACGGGGACGAACACGAAAACGTGCTCCGTGAATGTGGGTATGTAGTATCATGTAGGTTGGTATTTGGAATCCAGTAAGCTGGATATGATTGTGCCTCTGGAGCTTTTGTAGCTCAGTTGGCTGAGCGTTCGTACGCAGCACGACAGGTCGTTGGTTCAGATCACGGGTTGATATAACTTTTTGTCTTCTTGAGTAGGTTAATAGTGTCAACATCAGTCCACGGATTTGACTTAATTTTTCAGAGGAAATACACTTGGTGACAGTATGGACTAATCGGAACCATAAAACTCAGAAAATAAAATAGTGAACCTTGAATCCCGCAGTCTGTCGAAATCGCAGACATAATTTCAGCATTGGGCGACTTATGTCGATGTTAAATGCTCACGATTTAGATATTAAAATAAAAAAACTTGCCCAGCTCAAGGATCGAACCCTCGACCTCTGGCATGAAATTCCAACCCCAAAACCATTGAGCTAGCAGAACTGCATAAGACACCCAGTTTTCAGAGCATTACATGACTATTTAGATACAATATTAATTTTGGACGTGATTACTGGTACTTAATATTGCTACCTATATATTGATCATTAAAGTAATCAATAAATCGGCATTTTTCTTTAGAGACGGAACAGAAATCGGATTTCCAGAAGAGATCGCGTTCTGCCGATTCGCAGGACAGCTGGGAACGCGATGCTCCGGTTTTTACGTACAAGAAGACTGTTTTACAATAAGTATATAATTACTGATTTATTGGCTGTAACCTTTTAGTAAAGAGGGATTTAGTTTTGAAACGTTGTGGCTGGAGCCATTTTAACATTTGCTTCATAGGTCTTTGTTGTTGTGTTGTGAAGACATACAGTTCAATATATATATATATATATATATATATATATATATATATATATATATATATATATGAGTCGAGTTCTGGGATGCTCGCTGATACGCAGATACGCAAACGGACAACCTGAACAAAATCGATTTTCTTCTTACTATGCCAGTTGATTGGAATTAGTAGGCATAGTAAAACCTGTAAATATTAGCTTGTTTTGATGAGCGGTTAATGAGTAAGGTCTATTTTTGTGATTTGTCCATGGCAGCTAAATGGCCAATTTTACTCCTTGACTTTGTTCCACTGTATTGAAAGACATAGACGTGGTACGGTGCTACTTTTGGTCCTCAAATTGTTCATGAGCTCTACTATGGATATGCAAAAGGCGTTCTTCTTCAGCTATCTTATAGTTTCCGAAAACTGCAGTTTTAAGGTCACTGACCTCACCAGTCGAGGGTAGCGCGAAGTAAGTTTATTCGAGCTAGAGGGCTTATTACTGCTAAGCCAGATTCATTTTTTAAAATATCATTTTTAGGATCATAATACACCTGCTGGCCAAAAATGAGCCAAATCCCAGACCTAGTTTTGAGATATGGCTCTTCAAAGCTCGAAAAATCGCCGATTTTGGCCAAAACAGCGATTAAGTCAAGTTTGGGCCGCCATAGCCGACTAATGGGAAAAGATAGTAAGCTAATATTTTCGGCACATAAACTAGGTACCGTAGACAGTGTTTTAGACCAGTTTCAGCCAAATCTGAGGAATTTTATTTTTTCGATTTTTTAACACCCAAAATGCAACCGAACCAATCAATTTGCCAGGCTTGACAACTTGTAACACAAGTTCAAGTGCATGTTTTTACTGATTTTGCTTTGCTGATGTTTAAAAATTAACCAAAAAATTACAAATTCGTTCGAAATTCCAAAAATGAAATAAATTATTTTAAATTCGCGCTGTGCAACGACAATATCTCAAAGAGTCTTGTCAGAAAATTTCTCCAACCATATTAAAAATTAAAAAGTTGTGACAATTTTTATTCCATTTTGATCAGTGAATCAACTACTTGCACCGCAAATTTTATGAAACTAACCCTGGATAACGTTTTTTCATTGCTTAGAAACATTATAGCACTTAATAGATAAAACTTTCCACAAATATTTTACACAAAAAACTTTTACGATAAACAGCAAACATCATAATTCAAAGCTGGATTTTTCTGGAAAAAGTGAATGTCTAAATTCCTTCACGTGTTTTTCCACTTCCAGTCCCAGCCTTGTCACATTTCCAGATGTCTCATCGCTGACCAGCAGGAATTTCAATCCTTTCCCGGAGATTTCGTGTCTAAGCTTCGATATTGGACGCTAGAGCGTTATTTTTGTCACCCTTACGCGTAATATCCAGGGCGAAATTGAGCCGAGCCCGGTCGATTTCCTTTCTCTGAACGGCGGGAATATGCAGTCCACACTGAGCGAACCAGTGAGTCAACGCGACGGCCCAGATATTTCGATCGTTCCGAAATCGAGCGGACCAAGTCTCCTCCAGGACTGGGCGAGTTGCGGAATTCGATTCCAGGACCGCCATAACGGATTTGAGCATCGTATAGGGGGTATGGTAGTGCCACTTACCAAGAACTGAAAATGTGCCAAAGCATTTTATCCTTTCACCAGAAAATGTTTTCGGAAACTTCTACTAGTCTAGGTTTAAATTATTTGGTTTCTAAATTATCTATTTATATATTTATCTATCTATCTATTTATTTATGTAGTTATCTAGTTATCTAAGTTATCTATCTAAGTTCTGTTTATCTGAGTTTCTATAATAAATAAAAAATGCAAACTTTAACAAACAAATTAGCCACAATCAGGAACCTTGCTACTTATAAAGTTAGAAATCCATACGTTGGATCTAGTGTACCGGAGTATCCTAGAAGTGCAAACGATTAGAGCATCAGTTGACTGGTTACTCCGGGCAACATATTTCTAATCTGTGTAACTAGTAACCGGCCAATCGGTCCACGCTTAATCCCCTTCTTTCCATCCTTCATCGTCGTGTACACGGTGTTTAAAAATAATACTTAATATTTGAAAGAATTATTTTGTTGTTTTTTTCTTCTTGGTTTTTTGTTTGCAATGTTTTTGGTTAGGAAATGAGCCCATGTCAAGATGAAGTTAGAACCCCCAGAAAAAAGGTTGAAATTTTTTCATGCGTGTGTATCCACGACTTTGATTTGTACGTGACTATGTTTCGGATCCTTTCCTTCAGCAGGCACTTCAGCAGACCTAACATGTTTATAATACGTACAATGTATCTCACAGAGTTGGACGCGGGCCGAAATTTGCGGCCCACACCCGCCCCACAGCCCGCACTCAAATTTTCGGCCCGCACAGGTCCGGCCCGCGGCCCGCATCTACAATTTTTGGGCCCGCAAAGGCCAGCACAATAAATGCGGTTATATTATGTCATGAATACTATTTCATGTATATAAAAAGTTGCATTTTTAGTTAAAAGTCTAGTTGCCACAATTGTGAATATTTTGCCATCAAAAGACTCTCCGTACTTTTTTCAGTAGCCCCGAGTCGAAAAAACGAATTTTGAGCAATCGACAAATTTTTGCAATGTTTGAACTCAGTGTCCTTTAAGCAAAGCTTTAAGAATTTTGAGCGGTGGTATGTGTAATCGAGAAAGATCCGTTAATTCAGGTTTTTTTTGATTTCAAAGGTTAGGTCAGGTTAGGTTTTTGATTTCAAAGTTAAAAATGTTGTATAAATGTTGTATAAAAATTTAAGCTTAAAAGTTATACTGTCACTACAAAAATCGGCCCGCATCGGCCCGCGCGGGCCGCTGCGGGAGCTAAATTTTGGACCGCCCAAGCCCGCCCCGCGGGGTGCCCGCCCGCCCCGCGGATACCCGCGGCCCGCGTCCAACTCTGCTATCTCAGTCATCAAATTTGTACCGGGGTGTACAGAAGGGGGGTCCTCCTGGCATTTCTCATAAATTTAGACTGGAATTTGAATGTAATCAAACATCCAATATCCACAATACGGGTAACAATCGAAAGCTGACGACAAGAACAAAAAGTTCATTCCTACATCTAAGTACAGACAACGCATACACTTTTCGGTATACCCGGACTCCAGAAGTCCAGAACCCTCAGAACCTCCAATAAACACAAAAACTAGACAGTAGAGGATCAAATCTCGTGAAAAAATTTCAGAACCCCCAAGAACCCCAAGAACCCCCATCAAAAATTTGAAACTAAATATATGTAGTTGCGGATTAAATTTCGTCGAAAAGTTAAGAACCCCCAAGAATACCCAGAACCCTCATCAAAAATGAAACTAAACATAGTTATAGATCAAATCTCTTCAAACATTTAAGAACCCCCAGAACTCCAAGAACTCCCATGCAAATAAATGCTCCAAGAAAAACAAGTGGTAGAACAGAACGCATCAAGAGTGACTTTTATCTTGACATGGGCCGGAAAGAAATTGAATACCAATACCTACTAAAAAATAATGAAGACTTGAGAGCGAAACGTGTCACAAAGCACTGAATGCTGCTAACCTTTGACTCCATCAGTTCTGTTGCAATGCTGTTCCACGAAAAGTCGAGCTCGAATGCCAGCATTGAGCCAGAAAGCATCGTCGTGGTCCTTTGGCAAGAGATTTCGGGGCACCTCGTAAGGCTCGTCGTATCGAACCACAAACGAAGCAAGATTGATTCGGCCCGAGTCGGAAACTTCGAAAATGAAAAAATCCGAAACTTGACTCTGACCCACTAGCAGAAAATCGTCATTAAAATAGATATAATATTCGGAGAGTCCGGAAATGTGATGCAAATTCGCCTCGATGGCGAAACTATTGAACACTGGGAGATGAGATTGATTTCTGAAAATTGATCGGTGAAACACGATTTCTATGCGATCATTTGATCGATTGAGCCAATTGGGAATTTGGCTTTCATAGGCCACCACCAGATAAATACGCCTAAAATAAAATCGTAAAATTGACATATACGTATTTGTGCAGAACTAGTTCTTCTTACTCACGTAGCTAACTGTATCCTAGTGAGATAAGTTATAATCTGCAATTAATCACATATTTGATACATGCTCGAAAATCACATTCTGTCGAGTCTGAGCACAACTCTATTCGACTTGTGTTAAGTTTGCAGTTCATGAGGATTGCTGGCTTAACGGAGTT